>CM054948.1:18254730-18354730 GCA_029168755.2 Tillandsia fasciculata
TATATATATATTATATATATAGTATATATATATATATATATATATAGGGTCCGGCTACTATACTCCTATGAGTTAAATTTTTTGTACTCATAAGTTTTCAACCCTTATGACGAATGTGTGGTTAGGATTATAGTATCCCTAGAATTTATACTTTTTCCCAACAACAACCTAGTAAACAACTAGGGGGACCACTATCATCCTAACCGCACATTCCTTCATGCAAAGGTAAAAAAGTTATGAGTATAAAGGGGTTTATATTTATAAGAGTATAGTAGCCCAACGCTATATATATATTGTCACGCTCCGAGTTTCAAAACAGCGGTAGATTTTTTTTTTTTTTTTTAAATCAGAGTTCAAACTTTAAACTCAGGACGTGAGCAGACCGCCACATGCATAGGAAATTCTTTGTCCACGCGGACAGAGTCTCCCCTATACATGTTCGGCTAGGCAAGTTGTGATGACCTGGATCTCCGCAGAGCTGCTGCAGCGCGTTGGGGTGGCTATTGGAGGCCTACTGTGAGGACCCGGATCCCCACGACAGGGTTTACTGTTGGCTTGGAGGCTTTTGGGTGTGTGGGTGTGCGTGTCGGGCTCCAGATTTGAGTTTCTGGTGAAATTGGGGCTTGTTTTCCTTCTCTGGAAGTCCATTTTGGTTGTATGAGGTGTTTGCGCGCTTATTGGAGCCAAGAATGGGACCCGGAACAGAAATTGGATCAAGTTTACTTTTCCGGGGAATTTTGGAAAATTTTAGAAGCGGAATTTGGCCGAACGGACCTCGGATTTGGATTCAGCGCGCGAAAACGAGCAAAATGGACTATTTACTTGAATTTTTCGGAGCCCGGACGCGAAAACACGGAAATCGAGGCATGGGGTACTGTTCCGGCGGCCGGAGAGGCGCCGGCGGCCGCCGGCGGGCGGCGGAGTAGCCTCGGGCAGGCGGCAGAGCGGCGCGGGCAGGCGGCGAGCGGCGCGGGCAGGCGCGCGGGCGCGCGGGCAGGCGCGCGGTCCACCGCGGGGTCGTGCACCGTACGGATGGGACACGTGGCGCTCTCCTGTTGGTCGGTTCAGCAGCGCGGTCCACGGAAATTTTGGCTTTGGTGCACGGTGAACCGAGGGACACGTGGCGTTGTGTGGTTGGCTGGTTCTGGTGCACCCGGTCCACGCGGCGGCGGCGGCTGAGGCGGTTGCCTCGGGACGCGTGCCCGACCCGGTCCGGCGGCGGCGCGGCCGCGCACGTCGCGCGACGTGCGCGTTGACCAGGTCGGCGTGGGGGCTGCCACGTGGCGCCCCGTGGTTGGTCGGGCGCACGGGTGCACGTCGTCCGGTCGGGACACGTGGCGACGCGGCAGTGGTCGGGGTCGTGCGCGGGTGCAGGAGGCGTACGGTTTGGACACGTGGCGGCCTGAGGGAGATTCGGGCGCGCACAGTAACGGGCCGGCCCGTTACTGTAGCCGCCCGAAAACTTTCGGGCGCCCGAAAGTTGGGCCCGAAAGTGTTAAAGTTTGCTTTTTGGGCTTCTTTTCTTTGGGGGCCTATAAATAGGTCACTTGGGCTGCGTTTTTGAGCCCTTTCCGAGAAGATTTAGCCATTGCTCCCTTACCAAAGTTCTTCCTCTTCCTCTTGGGAATCTCTTGGTGAAGTTTCAGAAAATCTGGAAGCCGTGACGACTGTGTTTTCTGCCTCGAAGTGCGGAGCGACGGATTTCTATTGGAGGCCCGTTATCGTCGCATTTCAGTCTAAAAATTTCACAGAGCTACCCCGATATCCGATTTCAGCGATTTTTGTGGCGTTGGATTCACGAGAGGTAAACCTTCGATTTTGTGTTGAGTGTTTTGCCTGGATTTGGGTTTTTGGCACGGATTTC
Organism: Tillandsia fasciculata; assembly: GCA_029168755.2. Classification (NCBI taxonomy): domain Eukaryota; kingdom Viridiplantae; phylum Streptophyta; class Magnoliopsida; order Poales; family Bromeliaceae; genus Tillandsia; species Tillandsia fasciculata. The sequence continues at coordinate 18,256,595 of CM054948.1, forward strand.
GAGGCATTTCTGAGCCGCTGTTTTGTTGTGAGATTTTTGGACAGCACTCACTTCGCGGATTTTTATCTTCTCAACCGGACATCGGAATTCGACGATTCAAGAGCCTATCGACATCTACTCTTCGCGAGGATCGTCGTGATATTTTTATTGGAATTTCGTGGAACTTATTTTCAGGTGAAATTCGTGTGTGAACAGTAACCTTGTTTGCAGATTTTTGGAATAGTAGTTGTGTGTATGAATTGTGTATAATTGAGATGTGTTATTGTACCCAGGTCTGTAAGGGCACTTTTCTGTGCTCTCTACACTGTGGATTTGGGAGATTGTCGATCTTTGGACTGTTTATCTGTACCGTCCCGGACAGTTAGCGCGATCAGGTGGGTGATCCTGCTCTCAATACCTATGGACTGCACTCTAATTCTATGATTATAAGTGCATGCATGATAGTATATGAGCTGTTTAATCTGTGCAAACTGTATGTTGGTACCCACAGTTGATAGATGTTAAATCTGATGACCTCATTGCACCACTTGCAGTAGTTGAACTCTTACATCATGAAAACTCAACTTAGCTTTATTGTCAGTAAATTATTTATTCATGCACGATTAGACAACAGAAAATGTGAACATGTATTTAGATTTGCTCATCACCTTAGCTTTTCCCCTGTGGTTGTACCTTTGTCGTTCTGACATTGTGATTCTTTCCCGGGTCACGGGTTGGGAGGTTTAGTAGCTATGATGCATTGTACTCGTGTCTGGGGACCGAGTAGTGTTGGTAGCAGTCTGTAGGTTGTTCATCATTGAGATAGTGATAGTGATAGTGATAGGGACAGCGGATCTGGGATCTTTGGGACATGGTCACAGTGACAGTGTGGATTTTAGCCAGTGAGTGAGACAGTGATTGGATCATAGCCTGCATGTGCCACCTTTGTGCTGGACAGTATTGCGCAGTTGTTTGACTCGAGCGGGTCGCTCCCCTCGAGTGCCACTCCGGAGTAGGCGAGACCGGTTGTAGTACCGGCTTGAGATTGAGCTATATACCGGGTTGGAGTACCGGATATACCTACAGTAGTAGGTAGGCGCAGGTTTGACTGAGCCGTTGTGGCAGTCAGTTTGGATTGGGTATCCTGAGTTGAGTGTCAGTTGTGGCATATCGTCATCCTGTTCCTTTTTGAGCATTTTAGATAGAGGCATAGTAGCAGTAGGTGTTTTACTTTCCAGCTTTTCCATACTGCATTTCTTTTGTTACTTTATGCCTCTAGTAGACTTAGTGGGCAGACCGTCGGGCTTGTTGGCGGCACCCACTGAGAACTACTGTGGGAGGTAGTTCTCACACCCGTCGTGGTGTCTTTTCCCCAGGGACTCCAGCTCCAGTTCCTGCGGTACCTGTTGCTGATCCTGCTCTTTCAGATCGAGGTAAGGGAGTCGCGAGATAGATCTCTTCCCCTTCAGCTTCAGTGTGTTATAGAGGTACCCCTATATTTTGGTTGTGACAGGTTTGAGAGTTATGTAGTGAGGTATCGAGTTGTACTTTTCTGCTTTCTTTGAGAGACTTTTGTATTCAGGTGAGGATATGTTGTATATTTTGTGAGGGACTGTATTATTTCTGTTCATAGTTAGTTTTTCCTTACTGCTCTGATATTTGTTGGTATAGTTAATCTAATTTTGCAGGTTTGACGCTACGTCTCTACGGGGCTTCCTGTAGGGGCGGCGGATCTGTTGGCGAGCCGGGGTACAGTTCTGACCCCGGGGCGTGACACCTACATGGTGTGTTGGAGGTGTTTGGAGCATAATTGGGCACAAGTGTTGGACTTCAGGCTTGAATGGATCTTGTGAGTGATCGGAGGACCCCGTGGAGGGTTTAGAAGTGGTTTCGCGCAAAACGGATATTAAAATTGGGCTCCGCGCAAAATTCGGGCTAAGAACACATTTCCGGGTGCCTTCGGCAATTTTTAGAGTTGGAATTTGGCAAAACGGACGTCAAATTCGGATTCAGCGCGCGAAAACGGTCAAAACGGACTACCTACTTGATGTTTTGGGCAACCGGTCACTGTTCACTGCCGGAACAGTGTTTCCGGCGATCGCCGGCGGCGGCGGCGGCGGCGGGCAGCGGCGGAGAGCGGCGGCGCGGCCTCGGGCAGGCGGAGAGCGGCGGCGGGCAAGGCGCGTGGGCGCGGGCAAGGCGCGTGGGCGCGGGCAGCGCGCGCGGGCAGGTGCGCGGTCCACGCGGGCGGCGTGCACCCGAGGGATGCCACGTGGCGTTTCCTTATTGGATGGCTTGCAAGGCACGGTTCATGGAATTTCTCGGGGTGCACGGTGGACCAGTGGAAGACATGTGGCAGCACGTCATTGGTTCGGTGTATAGGGTGTCGTGCACCGGGTGCAGCGAGCGCGTGGCATGGACATGTGGCGCGCGGGGATTGGGCGCGTCACTGTGCGCGTGCAGGTGGCAGGGGTGCGCGGTAGGTGGCGGTGGCGGCTGGCGTGGCGGCCACGGCGCCGACGTGGCGCACGCGTGCGCCACGTGGCAGCCCGCCATTGGCGGGCTGCCAGCCACTCCGTTGACCAAGGACGGCCACGCGGCGCGTGGGGATCGGCTGGATCGGCTGTCCCGTGTTCGAGGACAGGTGTCGGGACGCGGAGCGGGTTGGACGGTTGCCGGATCCGGCCGGATCCAGTGTGCGGAGTGGGCTGGCGAGTGGGCCGGGCCACTGTTTGGGCCTGGTTTCGGGGCCCGAAAGATTCGGGCGCCCGAAACCGGGGACACAGATGGTATTATTTGAAATGTTTTGTTGGGCCTTTATATACCCCCTCCTCTCCCTCTTTCTCACCTTTTTCCGAGCTTTAGAGAGGGAATGGGAGGGAGAGCTCAATACGAAGTTTGTTCCCCTTGATGTCCTTGAGCTCGTGGTGGATCCCCGGAATTTTTGGAAGCTCGGCAACGGCGATATCAATTTTACAGTTCGCCTCGGTTTTCTCCCCATTTCGGCCCATTACCGTCGCAGATCAGTCAAAAATTCACTGTGAGCAAACCAGGAGGAGTTTTTGGACGATTTCTTCGACAGCATGTTCCTAAGAGGTAAGGCTTCGATTTTTGTGTTGATCGCTTCGCTCCGTTTCGCACTTTTGGCACGTTTCCCGAGGTATCTTTGACCCCTATTTTTCTGTGTTGGATTCTGGACAGCACCGGCTTGTCGATTTTATATCTCAGCCTAGGAGCATCGGATTAAGCGTTTCAGGACTCGATTTTGATCTACTCGTCGCGAGGAACACAGTGTTGATTTTTCTGGGATTTTTGGAAATTGTTTCGAAGGTGATAATTAAGTTTTTCTTGGATAGATTGCTACAGGAATTTTGATTGGAAGGTTTTGAGTATGCAACGGTGTTTTATTTTTATCTTGGCCTACAGGTATCAGATCTGGGCGTTTAAACAGTCGTTTTGGGGCTACTCTTCGCGAGGAACGCGACCGTGAATTTTCTGGATTTTTTTGAGGACTGAACAAAGGTGATATTTAGCCATTTTTGGGGCTGATTTTGGACAGTTGGTATTTGTGCAGTTTTGGGATTAATTGTGCGCATTGTTCTGTGCAGTGGGACACAGTTTTTAGTGGATTGCTGTGTTAGAGGACAGCGGGCAGCGAGAGGTCTCTTTTGGTGTTGTGTGTGCTTTTCGAGGTGGGTGGTTGTTGCATGCCTCTACTTCTGACCTGCTCACTAAGTTTATTAGAGAACCTCACTATTGAACATATTGTTTGATTATCATGCATGAATGACTGATATAAATGCGAGCCTATCATTTGAGATTAATTTTGTGGATTTAGCATGTTGGGGATACTATTGGGATAATATTGCTGTTGGAACATGATCATTGGAATTTTTTATTAGTGATAATTAATATGCCATATTAGCACATAGATCTAGAAATATGGTTAAATGGACTAATTCTCGGGACATGATGACTTATCTATGTGCGGGTTCCACATTGGGATTTATTATGGATCAGGGATCATATACATGTGTAGTTGACGGATGATTTTAGCATGATTGTTATAGTTATGTGGATATTATTAATTATTACACATGTGAAACTGTTATTGGACTTTTTCTCTCTTTCACATTGCTTGAGGACTTTTGCATGCTTATTTGGACATCTAGATAGGCCACTATTTTATTGCTACACTATCATATTGGGATTTGACTTAGGAGAAACCATGATTGCTTTCTTTCTCCTTTTTATTTAGACTTTTGAGTCATGTTGCTCGGGTTCGAGCAGAGGTTTGGGATAGTGTAGCTGGGACCTTAGGGTCAGAGACAGGGTGTACTTGATGTTGGATTGTGGGTTATTACGGCAACCGCGGACAGTAGGCGGTTGACCGGATCTTGATTATTTTACCCAATTGTGGGTTGTGGGTTATTGCGGTGACCGCGGACTTTGGGCGGTTGACCGGATGTTTACTATTGCATCAGATTGGGTATCAGATTTGTTCTAGTGGATGGTGTTTCCTACTTTTTGAGTACTATTGCATCAGATCGGGGTTTTATTAGTGGACGGAGTTTCCCACTTTGATCATAGTCTTGATCCAGTCCTGCTATTGTGAGACATTGGCTACAGAGATGCTTGATACAGAGATACTTTACTCATGTGGGTCGCTCCCCTCGAGTGCCATTCCGGAGTAGGCTTTAGACCGTGCCGAGCGCCGGTCAGTTGGTGAGTTGTGAGTGCTTATTGGGATTTCGAGCCTTGTGTGCTGGTCCCCTACTGAGTTCTTGAGTTCGACAGCAGAGCAGGCAGTACCAGTTTTACTGGTGGCACTAGATTGGGTCTATTTGGTCAGATACTGTTTCCTGGTGCATTCATACCTTCATTTCTTTCGGTATTGCATTTAGAGGCATACTTGTTGTGGTTTCCCTTTATTCAGCAGTTCTGTTCATAGCTTTACCACTCACCCTTTTCTTGCCTCTGGTAGATTTAGTGGGTACGCCGGAATTTGAGGCTTTACCCACAGGGGGAGGCTACTGGTTTACTAGTGGTTCTCACCCCCATTGTTGTTTCCCTTCTTTTTCTCCCCCTGTTTTGCAGAGTCCTCTTCGGGAGTTGCTGATCTTCGGTCGTTGTCCGAGGCGAGGGAGTCACGAGCTAAATCTTTACCACCCGAGGAGTGTAGCTGTATCCCCTGGTTGGAGATTCCTGGTAGCTGTTGGCTGGTTTTTACTGTTTTCTTTGGAGAGAGATCTTTTGTATTTGGAGAGACTGATGTACTATAGTTTTAGTTTATCTCCTTTTATAGTTGAGAGATGCTGTACTGAGGACATTGTATGATGATTATCTATATCTGAGGAGATGGATATTGTACTTTATTTCATGTTGTACAGTGATTGGATTTTATTTTACAGCATTTTATTTCAGCTCTGATATTTGTGTAGCTATAGTACTATCTTTTGCAGGTTAGACGCTTCGCCTATGCGGGTTTTAGCATAGGTGGCGGATCTGTTGGCGAGCCCGGGTCGCAGTTTCGACCCCGGGGCGTGACAGATTAGGTTGGTATCAGAGCTTAGGGATAGGTCAGTTGGGACTGTAGAAACCCTAGGCTTATGGTTGGACCCTAGGATGACTTCGTGAGAGTCGTGATTTTTAGCGAGAGTCCTGATTGAGTTTTATACCTCTCCCGAGTGATGGGATGGGTGATTGGCATGTTTATTCTCCTAAGCAATTATGTTGGCTGCAGACAACATAATGCGGCGGAACGGTTGACATGCTCTAGACTCTCGCCGGATTGGGTCGAGTTTTGTTTTGTGCTGTGGTGCAGTTGGTCGTGGTGAGCGGTGTCTCCCCGACGCGTTGTGCGGATTGGTGTGCACTCGTCGCAGCGGTGGAGCTTGAGCAGATTGTTTTGGGGCCGGATATCCGGATTGAGGTTAGAGAGCTTCAGGCCCCGATGGTAGGATTGTCAGAGGTATATCAGCGGCAGAGTGAGCCGCTGGTCTGGGTGACACAGTTGTCGGTGCAGTGGGCAGCCCGACAGTGTTTTTCTTCTGAGACCACCTGGTTACAGTATCCTCAGCGGCAGTGATTTCTGAGGCGCCGATGGAGCGAGTGGCCCCCTCCGTGCCAATGTGAGTGCCAAGGCACCGAGGCGGGGTGGATTGCTGATAGTGGAGGAGCTGTGAGACATTATCGATCGATAGAGCCAGTTTTGGCAGATGAACCACCCCGATTTATGGATTTGAGTTGGAGCCTTTGGAGGCAAAATCGTGGTTGGTGGTGATGGAGTGATCAATTGAGAGTCTCCCTGTGCTAGAGAGTTGAGGCAGTTGTTGAACTGTGCGCTCCCGGTTTTGAGGGACGAAGCGCGTAGGATGTGTGCGACTGGGAGTGGATTGCGCCAGGGTACCCTTTTGTTTATCTGATCCCTCTGTTTTGGATTGTGGATTTTGGATGCCTCGATGGAGTAGGCATTGTGTATGGAGCATACTATTGCAGTTCCTTTGGATAGAGATCTGCCGCCAGAGGCGAGTTCTGGATAGAGGCGCCTGGCGTTTAGTGTTGGGGGACAGATCGGCTGGCAGAGGCACTTTCGTTTCCTTTCCTGGATGATGGATATCCTTGTGGACGGATTATGTAAAGCTTACCCAAAGGAAGGTTACCCTTTGTGATTGATAACATTCGTGTTTGGGGTACAATAAATGTGCTTGAGGGGTGAGCTGAGTAAGGATAATTGTATAAGGAATTGCAGGAATTAATTGTGTTTTGTCATATGACGATTGCAATAATGGATTTTCTGAGATGTCAGAGGTCAGGTGGACCCCGGTGGCAGCATCAGCATCGTTACCAGAGTGGCGCAGCGGTAGCGTGGATTTATTGTCTGCGGAGGACCGTATTCATCGCCTCAGTGTGAGCAAAGGCGGAGAATTGTGCTCCTTTTGTGGATAGCCTTGATTTTCAGGCAGACTGAGCGACGACCACTTGTGTCAAGTGGATGAGTCTGTACCGCCGGGTCGGAGGGCACCAAGACAGTGGATCGGGTCGTCGCAGGTGTGATTTCATCACAGCAGTCGGAGTTAGAGCATGTTGCATTCCTGCATGGACTAGAGGCAGATTTGTTACCACATGCACTAGGGGTACAGGTTCCTGTTGGGGTGGTGCATGTGGAGGAGGCTTGTGGATCATGTCCAGTGCAGTTGAGACCTCGAGTGGTATCGGCAGACTTATTGGTATTTGTACCTGGTCAGTGTTTGACCCAGTGCGTGGGATTGGTTGGCACAGTGCCACATGGTGTATGACTGCGGAGAGGGAAGGTTATGATCTTCTGCAAGGCAGACATTTGAGACTTGTTCATTGAGACAGTCAGAGCACACAGGTTGCAGCGACAATGCGAGAGGTGCCTACGGCGGCACCGGGACGCAAGGATATTCCTGTTATCGTGAGATCCCGGGTGTGATCCCACCTAAGCTGATGATAATGCCGCCGATTAGGGAGATTGAGATTGCGGTTGACGTGGTTCTGGGAACCGCGCCAACCCCGGTAGCACCTCATTGGATATCACCTGTAGAGCTGAGAGAGTTGATGGCGCAGTCGCAGGATCTGATGGATCGAGGGTCTGTTCGATCTAGTGCCACGTCACTGGCATACGACAGTGAGGGTCCTTGTGTGGGGTGACCGCAGGCAGGTCTTGATATTATTTAGGACCTTTTGTTGGAATTATACTCCGGCAGTTGTTGCTATTGATGCATGTATCTTTTGGGATCATGTAGGTTTTTATAATGTAGGATCCACAAGGATCTAAATAGGTACTATCAAACACCTAGAGGGGGGTGAATAGGTGTAATATTTAAAAAACAAATCTCAGTGCAAAATAAAAACCAATGCGGAAAATAAAAAAACAGCACACCGAGATTTACGTGGAAACTCCAATCCAGGAGAAAAACCACGGGACCAACACGCAATAACAATCCACTAAGAATTGAAGAATAACAAGGTGATTACCGACTCCACGGACTCAACCCCTCCTTCAAGTTCTTCGGACCTTGCGCTCCACCGATTGCACGTCCACTGCACACGTTCGAATCCACGAACGCCACTCGAATCCACGAGCACACGTTTCGAATCCACGAAACGCCTTCAACACACCGAATCCACGGTGCTACGTCGAATCCACGACGCAAACTCAGCCGATAAAGAAATATAGGCTTCGATGGTGATCCTTTGCTTAGATTATCATTGAGGAACCATAGAAAGAATTTCTAAGCAAAGTTTAGATCAATTCGACAAAAGATAGATCTTAGAAGAACCGTCGAATTGACCTAAAAGAGGCTAAAAAGAAGAAAGATAAAAACCTAGCCTCTAGGGTTGCTCTCAAGTGTTTTATAAATTGATCGGTAGTTCTTGAGAAACCCTAAGTGTCTATTTATAGTTTAGAAACCTTTGGAAAGAGATAAGCATCAAAAACTGACTTAACAGAATTTTTCCCGCACGACGATCCGGATCGGATTTACCGCGATCCTGACTGTCGACTTTTTTCAGCAATTCCTGAAAAAAACAAGGTTCGGGATCCGGATCGGAATTCTGATCCGGATCGGAATTCTGATCCTGATCGGGTTCAGGATCAGAAATTCTGATCCGGACTCTGAACATCCAATTTGTCCAGTTTTTGATTTTTATGCAATGAAACCTTATCCAAGTGTTTCTAAACTACTCAAATGTATTCGGATCACCAAAATTATTTAGTTAAACGTACCTAATCATTCCGAATCCATTTTCCTTGAGATTGATGTATATGATCCATAATTCTTTAACTTCAATCTTCAAGACTCAAAACACTGAGTGTCAACTTGAGCTCTTGTTGAATCTTCTCTAAGTCTTTGATTGCTGATTGACAATTTGATCCCTTTAAGACTCCGACTCAACTCACTGACTTGACTCACGAAATATGCCAACACCAAAATGCCGTAACAATCTCCCCCTTTGGCAATTTCGTGACAAAACCCAAAAATACATAAAAACGCTCAAGTCACTCATCTTAAACCAAAAAATCGAAATTCAATGTTATCACCAAAACATTGATTTTCTTTGCGTGAAAGATCCAATAAATACAAAATTACATTTGAACCAAACAGTCCTAGAACATACTCTATGACTTAGGACTTGGAGTCTTAAAGTGATGTAATTCCTGCAAAACAAAACTCCAAACAAAATCAAACGTTAGTCGTTAGAAATTAAAATCCTACATTTGATTTGTCCTTTTGGTTCTTTTGTTTTTCGGCTCTTTCAATCTTTTCTTTATCTCCCCCTATCTTGAGCATCTCTAACATGTTCTCCATGTTCTCCATGTTCTCCCCCTGTCTTGAGCATTTATGTTCTCCCCCTTTGTGATACGATCATCATTATTTGTTCTCCCCCTTTTTGTCACAAATTGTCAAACAGTGAACATACTAGACAAAAGGAAATCACTAACAGCATTAGTTCATAGAGAAAGAGAGATAAAAGCTCAGTTCCGGTATATAACAAAAATGCAGATTGCGTACCGGTACCAGAAAGCAAAAATCAAATAATTTCTTGAAACAAATCCAGATTTTGGAATCTTTTCAAATACCGATTTGTATTCCATCAAGAAATCAATTTAAGTGCTTTAAACAATGAATTCACACAGATGCCATTCAATCCAATTAATTTCACAAAATTAAAAAGATTTACTCCTAAATCATGAAAAACAAAGATAAAACATTATAAACAGTTTTTCATGTTATATTCATCAAACACAAGTCATCAAAAATAATCTTGAGATCCAAACTCTATCAAGATGTAACGGATTTACAAAGATGACTTACGGAGATTTCCAAATGACATCAATCTTGAATTCTACCCTTTCTTGAGATTGAGGTGTATGATCCAAATTTCTTTCATCAGAATAATTTAGAAAAATTCCATAAAAATCAGAAAAAGTATGTAAGCACTTTAGCGCATCAACTTTAAACAAAAGTCATCGTTTCATGCAACAAGAAATAGATTATACCAAATCTATCAAAAATACTCAAAAATGAAACGAAAATTTATGAAAATTAAAACCCTTAAAGTTGAACAACTTCAATCACATCTAACATGATCTTATGCGTAATGCCTTTATCAAATCATCAATTTGGTAAAGAAAATGAAATACCAAGATCAATAGATGTTTGAAATCCCAGATAAGTTAGATAATATATCTAGACAATCTGTTGAAGAGAGTGGCTCTTTGAGCATCTTTCGTTAAAAATCCACCTTATACCAACCATGAAATTTGACAGAGTCAAGTATTTCATCATGCATTTTATTTAATCAAAATTGAGAAACCATGCTTGGTATACATGTGGTAGCTGCACACAGTACTCGGACGACCGAGGTGGTAGCTCTTTCCTCCATGTGGTGGTAGTTTTCACACTCCTCATTGGGATGTAACTCTTTCCACATCTTTTGAGCATATTACATTTCTTTGACTCCCCCTCAATTGGCTATCAATTATTTAATATATAAGGTATTCAACCAAAAATTGATCTCGCATTCATACTCGACTAAATAGTCAAATAAGATAATGACTATACCAAGAGATCATTGAGAGAGAAATTGACTTTGATCACTTAAAAGATGACTTAATTAACATAAATGATCATTGCAACATTGAAATATTATGATGTCAAAAGCATAATAAATTTCTAAATGCGTGAAAAGATGCAATTAAAGTCAATATAACTCATGCTCAATTAATGTCCTATGTACAAACATAGATGAAGAACAAAAACACAAAAACAAAACCTAACCTAAGGATTGGTTTCAAAAAGAAATCATTTCAAGGAAAGCATTCCAATTGCCTTACGCAAATGAATAAATCGTTTTTGATCCAAAGGTTTTGTTAAAATATCAGCTAATTGATCTTCAGTTGAAATATATGAAAGTTGAAGAATATTTGATTCAACTAGCTCTCTAAGAAAATGATATCTAAGTTCAATGTGTTTTGTTCTTGAGTGCAACACAGGATTTTTAGAAATGTTTATAGCACTTATGTTGTCACAAAGAATTCACACAACCGAGATAGATTAAGCATCTAAAGATCACACATGATTTCTAAAATTTGATGCTTATAACTATCAAAAACCCTATAATGAAGTATCTTCAAGATTATGATTATGGAGTAAAGTTGATAATCCATATAAAATTAATTTGGAGTGAATGAACGTGAAGCCCTTTTTATTCAATGCACTTGTTCAATAAAAACCCTTTTGTTCAAAAACAAAGTATAAAAACGAAGAGCATTGAAAAACATGTAATGCAAAGATTAAGAAGCATATGAAAGGGAAAACCAATCAAAGCATTACACACAGTCATAAGCTATTTAGAACTTAAGACAAGGAAAGATATCACCTTTCCGAATCCAAAATCGCTGGATTTTGGGTTGTCTTGATTCGTTGTGGCCGGGGGTTGTCCGCTTTGACTGTTGATCCACCTTAGGTCTTTGCCTCGCGATAATCCACTTGTATGATTGAAGTTGTGGCTCGGACCTTTGGTGGGTTGAGTGAACTCCATTGACTTGATGTGTCTTTTGATTCCGTTGAGTCCGCTCCGTAGATGAAGTTGCCGAATAATTTTCCTTTCTCTTTTTCGGGCACGTCTTCACCAAATGTCCTTCAAGTCCACATAGGTGACAAGTTCTTCCTTTCAAATTAGTTGTGGAACTTGAAGCCTTCACAGTTTGGTTCTTTTTAAATCCCAAACCAACCTTGCTTGTTTGACCTAATCCGGACATACAATCAAGTTTCTTGGAACCGGTTGAAAGCCTTTGTATGTCGGATTTAAGTTGATGAACTTGCTTGGTCAATGCTTGGTTGGTGATATGAATTTCTTCAAACTGCTTTTCTAGAAAATCAATCTTGTTAATATGGGAATTAACGATCGTTTCAGATTGATTTATCTTTTCTTGGAGGATTTTATTATTATCCAATAAGAGCTCTCGTTCCTCCTCGAGATCATGAAGTTTGATCTTTAAAGCATGATTCTCGTCTTGAACCTCAAGTCGTTGCTTCCTCAACTTCTTGATATGCTTGGCCATCTTCTTTGATTCCGCAAGAAGTTGTTGGTATGCCTCAACGAGTTCTTCTTCGTCCGACTCCCCCTCACTTGATGACTCTCCTCCGGATGTTGATGTTTCATGCAAAATCAAAGGAATAGAGTCAGTGACTAAAGATGATAAGCACAAATTAGAAGAGGGAATTTGAGAGGCATGAAAAGCAACAATTTTTTCTTTTTCCTCTTCACTTGAGGTCGATTCATCGAAACTAGAATCGTCCCAAGTTTTTGCTTGCAAAGCCTTCTTTTTGTATGATTTCTTAGAAGGACAATCCGTTGAAATATGGCCGTAGCCTTTGCATCGATAGCATCGGATTTTCCCTTCGAAATCATCTTTTTCTTTTTCTTTAGAAGGTTTTGCAACGCCTTTGAGTTTAGAGGATTTAGAACCCGATGATCCTTTAGATGGTTTCGTGGATGAAGATCCATCGGTTCGATTCTTCCAAAACTTCCGACGAAATTTCTTTGTGATCCGCGCCAATTGTTCTTCAAAATCGGCAAAAGAGATTTCATCGTCGGAACTCGATTCGCCATCTTCTTCCTTTGTTGATTTGAATGCAATACCTGTAAGCTTAGAAGAAGACTTGGAAGAAATTTGATTAGTAGGAAAAGTCATCTCATAAGTTTGTAAAGCACCTACTAATTCCTCTACACTCATCTCATCCGGATGACTAACGGTTTCAATGGCGGTAACCTTTGCCCTAAACCGTTCCGGAAGAGTCCGAAGAATCTTTCTTACAATTTTCGACTCCGGGATCTTTTCTCCTAAATTAGCACATGTATTAATTACATCTTGAAGTCTAGTGTAATAATCTGTAAACAATTCATGCTCTTCCATATGAATAGAGTCAAATTGACTTGTAAGCATCTGGAGCTTTTGAATTTTTACAAGATTAGTACCCTCATGTGTAATTTTGAGAATATCCCAAATTTCCTTCGCGGTTTCACACGTGGAAATTCGTGTAAACTCAGTCGAGGAAAGAGAATTATATAAAGCGTTCATACCTTTCCCATTGTAAGAAGATCTTTCGATTTCCTCTTTAGACCATCTAGAGCGAGGTTTTGGGGTAGTAGAATTTCCTACTTCCTCAACAGGATGCACCCAACCGTATTCAACGGTTTGCCAAACACGCTCATCAATTGAGATGAGAAAAGCTCTCATCCGCACTTTCCAATACGCATAATTGGTCCCATCAAAAAGAGGAGGTCTAAAAATATTACCACTTTCACCCGACATGATAGATAAACCTAAAACCCGCTCTGATACCAATTGTTGGTTTTAATATATAAGGATCCACAAGGATCTAAATAGGTACTATCAAACACCTAGAGGGGGGTGAATAGGTGTAATATTTAAAAAACAAATCTCAGTGCAAAATAAAAACCAATGCGGAAAATAAAAAACAGCACACCGAGATTTACGTGGAAACTCCAATCCAGGAGAAAAACCACGGGACCAACACGCAATAACAATCCACTAAGAATTGAAGAATAACAAGGTGATTACCGACTCCACGGACTCGACCCCTCCTTCAAGTTCTTCGGACCTTGCGCTCCACCGATTGCACGTCCACTGCACACGTTCGAATCCACGAACGCCACTCGAATCCACGAGCACACGTTTCGAATCCACGAAACGCCTTCAACACACCGAATCCACGGTGCTACGTCGAATCCACGACGCAAACTCAGCCGATAAAGAAATATAGGCTTCGATGGTGATCCTTTGCTTAGATTATCATTGAGGAACCATAGAAAGAATTTCTAAGCAAAGTTTAGATCAATTCGACAAAAGATAGATCTTAGAAGAACCGTCGAATTGACCTAAAAGAGGCTAAAAAGAAGAAAGATAAAAACCTAGCCTCTAGGGTTGCTCTCAAGTGTTTTATAAATTGATCGGTAGTTCTTGAGAAACCCTAAGTGTCTATTTATAGTTTAGAAACCTTTGGAAAGAGATAAGCATCAAAAACTGACTTAACAGAATTTTTCCCGCACGACGATCCGGATCGGATTTACCGCGATCCTGACTGTCGTCTTTTTTCAGCAATTCCTGAAAAAAACAAGGTTCGGGATCCGGATCGGAATTCTGATCCGGATCGGAATTCTGATCCTGATCGGAATTCTGATCCTGATCGGGTTCAGGATCAGAAATTCTGATCCGGACTCTGAACATCCAATTTGTCCAGTTTTTGATTTTTATGTAATGAAACCTTATCCAAGTGTTTCTAAACTACTCAAATGTATTCGGATCACCAAAATTATTTAGTTAAACGTACCTAAGCATTCCGAATCCATTTTCCTTGAGATTGATGTATATGATCCATAATTCTTTAACTTCAATCTTCAAGACTCAAAACAATGAGTGTCAACTTGAGCTCTTGTCGAATCTTCTCTAAGTCTTTGATTGCAGATTGACAATTTGATCCCTTTAAGACTCCGACTCAACTCACTGACTTGACTCACGAAATTTGCCAATACCAAAATGCCGTAACAGATCATACAGCTGAGTATTTCGCCAAGACGGTGTTCGGGACCCGGTAGGGGCATTATGAGTACAGTGAGGATAAATGGAATGACTAATGCCCTGTCGTCTTTAAGATCTGAGGAATTGTGTATTCTTGCTGCACTTGGAAGAATTATTTGAGATATTCTTCCGGGATATTTTGATTATACCCCATCTCTGTGTGGTTTAGAGCTGGTGGAGTACTTGTAGAAGGTGTAACAAGGTCTGTGAGGAAGAAGCTGTATGCCAAGTTGTTGTGGTACAAGTTTTAGCTTCGAGAGCATATCTTCTTGGATCACTTAGTCTAGCCATAAGAGGCGGTGGTGGAAATCCGGCCAAAATGGACGCTATGCGAGAATGGCTGAGACCGGCAGTTATTTGTTGAGGTAAGGAGCTTCGTGGACTGGGCAGTGTCAGGAGAGCTTGGCAATCGGATGATGAGACTGAAACCAGCGCCAATGCTAGTATTTCCAGTATTGGGAGAGAGATCTACGAGTCTTAGTGATGCCTTCCTTAGCGACTGTGGAATTACCGTTGGATTATTGTTGAGCCTTCTGTATTACCCCGACAAGGCCATAGAGATGACGGATACCTAGAGCAGGAAAGCTGTCTGGGGTCGAGTTTGGTGATGCCACAGCTGGCGTTGTGTGGACTGTCGAGGCAAACGCGGCGTATGGTGGTGTCATTGAGGACTCTTTGGATGATAGACCGCGGCTGAATGGTTCGCTCGGATGGTCAAGATTTGGGAGCGACCGGGCGAGGACCCCTCCCTCCTGGTTAGGGCTCCTTTCCTTTCGGAGTTGCCTTGCATGTCACTGGTTTGGGAGTTGAGGACACAACTCCCGGAATTTGATGAACTGATCGTCTGGAGCAGGTACCCTTTTTCGAGCCTGGAGGATTGGATTTACCAGCTGCAAGGGTACTGGATCTTCTCGAAAATTGATTTGCGATCTGGTTCTCTCGACTGCTTATAGTTGTGTGCTGATGCCGGAGAGTTGGGGAGGTGTTTCTACACCCTGATGGTTTTTGGATTAGAGATCAGAGTTTGCGTGATCAGTTGGAGGACTTATATCGGATGCCTCGGGAGTACAGAGATATTCGGATCGAGCTTGTGGGCCGATGGACTGGTGGTTGGATTATCTGAGGCCCTGGGAGGAGCGGAGGCTTGTACCGATGCAGATTACTTGGTAGCTCGAGTGGTTAGCCCAGCTGTACTTGGTTGAGTTGGTACGATTTTTCTGGAGTGCCCGCCTTTATTTTGTTCTAGTTAGAGACCCGAGGACCGCATCGCGTCTCTGGAGGAGGTATTTGTCAGCCTTGGGAGTTTGAGTGGTGGATGATTGGATATTTACCCTCCTTTTATTTGGTTGAGATTCAGTGTTGAGGAACGACTTTAGTTTCGAGGACGAAACTTTCTTTTAGTGGGGGTGGATGTGATGACCTGAATCTCGGCAGAGCTGCTGCAGCGCGTTGGGGTGGCTATTGGAGGCCTACATGGTGTGTTGGAGGTGTTTGGAGCATAATTGGGCACAAGTGTTGGACTTCAGGCTTGAATGGATCTTGTGAGTGATCGGAGGACCCCGTGGAGGGTTTAGAAGTGGTTTCGCGCAAAACGGATATTAAAATTGTGCTCCGCGCGAAATTCGGGCTAAGAACACATTTCCAGGTGCCTTCGGCAATTTTTAGAGTTGGAATTTGGCAAAACGGACGTCAAATTCGGATTCAGCGCGCGAAAACGGTTAAAACGGACTACCTACTTGATGTTTTGGGCAACCGGTCACTGTTCACTGCCGGAACAGTGTTTCCGGCGATCGCCGGCGGTGGCGGCGGCGGCGGGCAGCGGCGGCGCGGCCTCGGGCAGGCGGAGAGCGGCGGCGGGCAAGGGGCGTGGGCGCGGGCAGCGCGCGCGGGCAGGTGCGCGGTCCACGCGGGCGGCGTGCACCCGAGGGATGCCACGTGGCGTTTCCTTATTGGATGGCTTGCAAGGCGCGGTTCATGGAATTTCTCGGGGTGCACGGTGGATCGGTGGAAGACACGTGGCAGCACGTCATTGGTTCGGTGTATAGGGTGTCGTGCACCGGGTGCAGCGAGCGCGTGGCATGGACACGTGGCGCGCGGGGATTGGGCGCGTCACTATGCGCGTGCAGGTGGCAGGCGGGCGCGGCAGGTGGCTGTGGCGGCTGGCGTGGCGGCCACGGCGCCGACGTGGCGCACGCGTGCGCCACGTGGCAGCCCGCCATTGGCGGGCTGCCAGCCACTCCGTTGACCAAGGACGGCCACGCGGCGCGTGGGGATCGGCTGGATCGGCTGTCCCGTGTTCGAGGACAGGTGTCGGGACGCGGAGCGGGTTGGACGGTTGCCGGATCCGGCCGGATCCAGTGTGCGGAGTGGGCTGGCGAGTGGGCCGAGTGGGCCGGGCCACTGTTTGGGCCCGGTTTCGGGGCCTGAAAGATTCGGGCGCCCGAAACCGGGGACACAGATGGTATTATTTGAAATGTTTGGTTGGGCCTTTATATACCCCCTCCTCTCCCTCTTTCTCACCTTTTTCCGAGCTTTAGAGAGGGAATGGGAGGGAGAGCTCATATGAAGTTTGTTCCCCTTGATGTCCTTGAGCTCGTGGTGGATCCCCGGAATTTTTGGAAGCTCGGCAACGGCGATATCAATTTTACAGTTCGCCTCGGTTTTCTCCCCATTTCGGCCCATTACCGTCGCAGATCAGTCAAAAATTCACTGTGAGCAAACCAGGAGGAGTTTTTAGACGATTTCTTCGACAGCATGTTCCTAAGAGGTAAGGCTTCGATTTTCGTGTTGATCGCTTAGCTCCGTTTCGCACTTTTGGCACGTTTCCCGAGGCATCTTTGACCCCCATTTTTCTGTGTTGGATTCTGGACAGCACCGGCTTGTCGATTTTATATCTCAGCCTAGGAGCATCGGATCAAGGCGTTTCAGGACACGATTTTGATCTACTCGTCGCGAGGAACACAGTGGTGATTTTTCTGGGATTTTTGGAAATTGTTTCAAAGGTGATAATTAAGTTTTTCTTGGACAGATTGCTACAGGAATTTTGATTGGAAGGTTTTGAGTATGCAACGGTGTTTTATTTTTATCTTGGCCTACAGGTATCAGATCTGGGCGTTTAAATAGTCGTTTTGGGGCTACTCTTCGCGAGGAACGCGACCGTGAATTTTCTGGATTTTTTTGAGGACTGGACAGAGGTGATATTTAGCCATTTTTGGGGCTGATTTTGGACAGTTGGTATTTGTGCAGTTTTGGGATTAATTGTGCGCATTGTTCTGTGCAGTGGGACACAGTTTTTAGTGGATTGCTGTGTTAGAGGACAGTGGGCAGCGAGAGGTCTCTTTTGGTGTTGTGCGCGCTTTTCGAGGTGGGTGGTTGTTGCATGCCTCTACTTCTGACCTGCTCACTAAGTTTATTAGAGAACCCCACTATTGAACATATTGTTTGATTATCATGCATGAATGACTGATATAAATGCGAGCCTATCATCTGAGATTAATTTTGTGGATTTAGCATGTTGGGGATACTATTGGAATAATATTGCTGTTGGAACATGATCATTGGAATAATTTATTAGTGATAATTAATATGCCATATTCGCACAAAGATCTACTGAAATATGGTTAAATGGACTAATTCTCCGGACATGATGACTTATCTATGTGCGGGTTCCACCTTGGGATTTATTATGGATCAGGGATCATATACATGTGTAGTTGACGGATGATTTTAGCATGATTGTTATAGTTATGTGGATATTATTAATTATTACACATGTGAAACTGTTATTGGACTTTTTCTCTCTTTCACATTGCTTGAGGACTTTTGCATGCTTATTTGGACATCTAGATAGGCCACTATTTTATTGCTACACTATCATATTGGGATTTGACTTAGGAGAAACCATGATTGCTTTCTTTGTCCTTTTTATTTAGACTTTTGAGTCATGTTGCTCGGGTTCGAGCAGAGGTTTGGGATAGTGTAGCTGGGACCTTAGGGTCAGAGACAGGGTGTACTTGATGTTGGATTGTGGGTTATTGCGGCAACCGCGGACAGTAGGCGGTTGACCGGATCTTGATTATTTTACCCAATTGTGGGTTGTGGGTTATTGCGGTGACCGCGGACTTTGGGCGGTTGACCGGATGTTTACTATTGCATCAGAT
This sequence comes from Tillandsia fasciculata, assembly GCA_029168755.2. Classification (NCBI taxonomy): domain Eukaryota; kingdom Viridiplantae; phylum Streptophyta; class Magnoliopsida; order Poales; family Bromeliaceae; genus Tillandsia; species Tillandsia fasciculata. The sequence continues at coordinate 18,275,369 of CM054948.1, forward strand.
TGGGTATCAGATTTTTCTAGTGGATGGTGTTTCCCACTTTTTGAGTACTATTGCATCAGATCGGGGTTTTATTAGTGGACGGAGTTTCCCACTTTGATCATAGTCTTGATCCAGTCCTGCTATTGTGAGACATTGGTTACAGAGATGCTTGATACAGAGATACTTTACTCGTGTGGGTCGCTCCCCTCGAGTGCCACTCCGGAGTAGGCTTTAGACCGTGCCGAGCGCCGGTCAGTTGGTGAGTTGTGAGTGCTTATTGGGATTTCAAGCCTTGTGTGCTGGTCCCCTACTGAGTTCTTGAGTTCGACAGCAGAGCAGGCAGTACCAGTTTTACTGGTGGCACTAGATTGGGTCTATTTGGTCAGATACTGTTTCCTGATGCATTCATACCGTCATTTCTTTCGGTATTGCATTTAGAGGCATACTTGTTGTGGTTTCCCTTTATTCAGTAGTTCTGTTTACAGCTTTACCACTCACCCTTTTCTTGCCTCTGGTAGATTTAGTGGGTACGCCGGAGTTTGAGGCTTTACCCACAGGGGGAGGCTACTGGTTTACTAGTGGTTCTCACCCCCATTGTTGTTTCCCTTCTTTTTCTCCCCCTGTTTTGCAGAGTCCTCTTCGGGAGTTGCTGATCTTCGGTCGTTGTCCGAGGCGAGGGAGTCACGAGCTAGATCTTTACCACCCGAGGAGTGTAGCTGTATCCCCTGGTTGGAGATTCCTGGTAGCTGTTGGCTGGTTTTTACTGTTTTCTTTGGAGAGAGATCTTTTGTATTTGGAGAGACTGTTGTTGAGACTGATGTACTATAGTTTTAGTTTATCTCCTTTTATAGTTGAGAGATGCTGTACTGAGGACATTGTATGATGATTATCTATATCTGAGGAGATGGATATTGTACTTTATTTCATGTTGTACAGTGATTGGATTTTATTTTACAGCATTTTATTTCAGCTCTGATATTTGTGTAGCTATAGTACTATCTTTTGCAGGTTAGACGCTTCGCCTATGTTGGTTTTAGCATAGGTGGCGGATCTGTTGGCGAGCCCGGGTCGCAGTTTCGACCCCGGGGCGTGACACAAGTGCAGTGATACAATCAGAGAGCAACATAATCAACAGCTAAATAAAAAACATAAAGCTCTACAACCAAAACATCCACATAAACTCATGACATAATCCACAAATACTCCAACTCAAAAATACAGAGACAACTACGATCATGATATTGTAATTGAAAATACTAGCACTGGGCCACTGCGGCCAATAGCAGGGGACAACTCTAGCGCGACAGCTCACTGGATCGTCCCAATCTCCCAGCACCCGATTGACCTGAAAAATAGTCACCCAGGGGGTGTGAGATACATCGACAGTGTATCCCAGTGGGCACGACGGGTTGAGAAATAGCAAGTCGTACCTACCGGATACAATGATAAACGGATAGCAAAAGCAGGATATACTGAAAGCTGAAAGGTAAGATGCAGATATAAAATCCAAGCATGCTGAAGTGGAAATAGGGTACTCATATAAAATGTTAATCATGCTATAACTGATAATCTGATCAGGCAGGAAATGATCATGCTATAACTGATAAATCTAGCAAACAGGTAATGATCATGCTAGAAGCAAAGATGTAAACTGAAAATGCTGAATAACAATAAGTACCCAATCAATGCCACTATTGGTCACTGGGACCTCAGGCTAAATACCACCTGTACACCAATCTGCTGTCATAACCCTCTGGGCTCACGGGTCGCCACTGTTGACCACTTTACCGGTAAAGTACACCACTGCGGGGGATCAGTCCGCTAGTGTACGTGAAAGAACAGCTGGCTCTGTGGCGATCATAATGCTGATGCTCAAGCTCATGGTCTAAAGACCACACACACGGCAATAAGCCGAGAAATCCCTATCGGGATGCTGAAGGCTGTAACAATCACGGATGCTATATAAACGAATCTGAACAACATGAGCTGAATATCTGAGTTGTAACTGAAACTGAATAGCAGAACTGTACTCCTATTCTATCATGCATCATAGAATAGGAAATGCTGATACAACTAGGCTGATAACCAAACAAATATGGTATATGTCAAGCTGTATATATATATATATATATATATATATATATATATATATATATATATATATATATATATATTAATGCTGAACCTGAAATCATATCTGAGACTGAGCTGAATAACTGAGCTGTATAGCAGAAGCTGAACTCCTATTCTAATTTGCAGTAGAAGAATAGAAAATGCTGATATAAATTGAACTGATAATCACTCTAGCTAATGTCCAATCAGGCATGACATATGTCCAGATGTATATCACTATACATACTAAGTGCTGAGAATGAAAGCATATAGAGAGCTCAACTGTAAGATCAAGGCAAACATAGCTGTAATGACTAAATGCTGGAATGAAAGCAAATAGAAAGGCTCAAGCATAGGTTCAGGGCTACACCAAAAACAGGGGTCCGACCTACCACGGCACCCCATAGGGCCAACCTGATAAAACCCGGACCGAAGATAAACCTACCTTAATGTAGATGATTACGGTGGCTGCTGGATGGCTCGCAAGCTGGCGGCTGACTGCTGGGACCTGAATCATATGCACAGGTCAGAAAATAGACTCTCACACATACCCAACCCACTGACACACTGTGTGTAGACAAGCTAAATGGGGAACTTCGCTGAAGTCCCGGAATCTTCCGAAATTTTCGGAAATCCGCCGATAGATCCACTATGACCTAATCTGTGCTGAACAATAACCAAAACTCGTGAAACTTCACGTGCTGCCCAAGAATGTCTAACTTAAGACATTTAGGCCCTAACACTAGACTCTGGGTAATCCTGCACACCGGCAGTGCCATAACCACTGAAACACTTCCGGGAAGCTCATTTTGGCTCCGGAAGTTACAAACGAGAAATTAAAATCACCGGACTCTTTAGAATAGCACCGGGAACAACCACGGATACCTGGTATCACAAATTAATCACTGAAATTTCTTGAACTGCGTATTTAATGCCGAATCGCCGTTAAATCGACGATTTTGCCGATTTACGGTTCGGGATCCAATTCCAGCTCAACAAAAGCCGTTGGATCTCTAACGAAAGGTTTAGAGACCACGTGCACGCTGTCTACAGCAGCCTACCAGGCTACAATTACCAACTGACCCCTAGGGTTTTACCAAATTGCATAAAAGCATGCAATTTCATGCCTTTTTCATTTGCATTTAATTTTGGAGTGCTATTTTAACGAACCGACACCACCAACAGGTGGCCCTCGACACGCTGAACACCGTGCTCACCATTTGGGAGCACCGCGGAACCCGAGAACAACTTTGGGTCAACATACACTATGCATAAAAGGCTCAAATTGCTATTTTTCTTACTTACACTCGACCAAACCCAGATTTAGGGTGAGCATCATGCTCATTAGGTCGAAAGGACTCAGAGGCTCACCAAACAGGTGCCGCGGAGGAACCGAAAATGTCGCCGGAGCAACATGGCTCAAAACCCAAGCTTATAGAGCTCGGTTTGCTAGATCTTTCCATCTACTCAGTCATTTGCTGAAGTAGAGTGAGCATCAAGCTCAGGAGGCTTGCAGGAGTCGAGGGCTCACAATTGGGTGGTCTACAAACCGCTAAAACAAAGTTGGAGCTCTTTCAAGCATTTTAACAAACACCCTGAGTGCAGTTTTCCCAAATCAACAAGCTATGCGTTCTGCAGCAGACAAAGAGCAAGCAGCAGTATGGGAAGCCTAAATGGGGTTCCCAAGGTGCAACCAACACCAACTCCGGCGTCAGAAAGCGGCGGGTGGCCGGAGCCCGAGCTTGTGGCCACACCAAGCACCGACAATGGTGGATGCCGGAATAGTGGCCCAGAGCCCCATGCAAATGCACCACTGTCTCATTCTCGGCTTGGTGAAGCCATCTGGGCAGGTGTCCGGCGCCGAGAGGCGGCGGCGGCGGTGTAACTCCGGCCGAGCTTCAAATGGCCTTTTAATGGCGAAAATTTATCCAGTCAGCATGGGTCTCATGCAAGGGCTTCCTTGGGTCCCTCTCGACTGCAGGAAGGCAACTGAGGCCTTGGTCGGCGACGAGGAGCGGCGCCGGCGCCGGAGTAGCAAGTTCGGCCGAGATTCACAATAGCCCAAAGCAAGGGCATGTTGCTGTGCATTCCACACCAAACCAAACCTTCCCAACTTTTGTGGGGAGCAAGGACAACACCAGAGGAAGGTACTGGACAACTTTTATCCCGGCCAAAACTATCGGATGAGGAGTAAGTAAGGGGCGGAGCAAAACTAGGGTTCCGGCGGGTTCTTGCTCCCGCCGGCAACCCGGGGGCTCTCCGAGGATGCGGCTCCTCTAGGAGCATCCCCAGGAGATGAAAGAGAGACTGTACAAGTCTAAGTTGCAAGAAAAATAAAGGACAAAGAGACCTCACCTTGCCGGATCCGAGGAAGAAGAAGGTGGTCTTCCCGGCGTCCCGCGGCCACGGCGGTGCACAGGACCACCTCGACTTGTCTTCTGGATGCTGAAGGAAGCCGCCGAGAGGTCTGGGCTCAGGTCTAGCGCTTGGGTACTTCACTTCTCCCACAACCGAGATCAAGAGTGCTCCTTGCTTTTCCGGCGATGGGAGGTGGCGGCCGGCGGCGCGTGGCTCGGGAGAGGTAGCAGAGGGAGAGGAGGAGTCGTGGGGGCTGCAGTTACCAGGAGGGCTGCGGCTAGGGTTGCAAAGAAGCAACCCTAGGTTGCTATATATGCATATTGCATAATATGCCAAGAGACCCCTCCACAAGCATTATTTAAAGCTAGGTCCCTCACTGTAGAACACATTTGCGACAAAGACCCTCCTCTACAAGTTTGGTACAAATTGACACATAAAATATTGAGTTTTTTCAAAAAATACTACAAATTTTTGCATATATCACGCTTTTCGAGACATCCGGGTTGTCAAACTGAAAAACGGACATCATCACGACGTCCGGCTCGACGAAACCTATCACGTAGCGATTTTGGTTCGCTAAAATTGAGCTTCATAATTTTTAAAATCCATCTTATACTGTAAATTATACAGTTCGGAACGCTTTACGATGCTTTAGGTTCGTCAAATGCAAATTTCGACAGCGCCACAGCGCTCAGAACGATGATGCCATTCAAATCGACTATCTGGATCGTCATATTCGGACTCCAGACGGTCGATCGACCGACGTTGGCCGGCAAGAAAATTAAATCAGGGGCTACTATTCATTGGTACTATTCACTTAAGTCGCGGTTCCACTCGTAACTTCGCTGATTTCTGGACCATCCGACCGTCGGATCGAAAATCAGTTTATATCATTTTTAATCGATTCGACGAGACGGTCACACTGGTGATTTCAGATTTTCGAGATCAGACTCGGATCTAAAAGGCAGACATAGTGCTCTGAAAACTGTGCAATTTGCACACCGGTATACAACCACATAGGTTTATTTTGCATTTCCTTATTCATATTGACATTTTAATTCTTCAAATTCAAATTTGAGTTTCTTGGGTACTACATATATATATATATGAGTCCAGCTACTATACTATTAATAGTACTAAGTTATTAGTACTATCAAGCTTTCTACTCTTAGATCAACAATTTTGATCATTTTCACCTGTTAGATTTTACTATTTCCCCAACCACCTATTAAACCCAAGGAGCCCACTATCATCTCAACCATTTATCTTTTAATCCAAGGGTTAAAAACTTAATAGCACCAATGACATAGCTAGTATTCCAGCCTAGCGCTCTCTCTCTCTCTCTCTCTCTCTCTCTCTCTCTCTCTAATATATATATATATATATATATATATATATATATATATATATATATATATATATATATAATTGAGCTCCTATGCTTTTAAAAGTACCAAGTTATTGATGCTTGTAGATTTTTAGCCCTTAGATGAAAGGATGTGTGGTTGGGATGATAGTGGGCACCTTAGGTTTAGTGGGTGGTTAGTGGACTAGCATGATCTAAGTGTTGAAATTAATAAAAGGAATAGATCTAACAGTAGAAAGCTTACAAGCATCAATTGCTTAGTACTTTTACAAACATAGTAGCCGAACTATATATATATATATAGAGAGAGAGAGAGAGAGAGAGAGAGAGAGAGAGCTAGGCTGGAAAGCTAATAATAGTACAAAGTCATTGGTGCTATTAAGTTTTTAACCGTTGAATTAAAAGATGCGTGGTTGGAAAAATAGTAAAATCTAACGGGTGAAAATAATCAAAGAGATTGATATAAGGGTATAAAACTTGATAGCACCAAATGTATCGATAGCATAGTAATCGGACTATATATATATATATATATATATATATATATATATATATATATATATATATATATATATATATATAGCGCGCTAGGCTGGAATTCTATTAATAGTACCATAATAGTACCAAGTTATTGGTGCTATTAAGTTTTTAACCCTTAGATTAAAAGATGTGTGGTTGAGATGATAGTGGGCCCATTGGGTTTAATGGGTGGTTAGAAAAATTGTAAAATCTAACGGTTGGAAATCATCAAAGGGGTTGATCTAAGGGTAGAAAACTTGATAGCACCAAATTCTTGGTGCTATCGATAGCATAGTAGCCACTCTCTCTCTCTCTCTCTCTCTCTCTCTCTCTCTCTCTCTCTCTCTCTCTATATATATATATATATATATATATATAAAATATAGGCTAAATTACAGAAAACCCCCCTCTAATATCCCGCTTTTCCACTTTACCCCCCTGTCTTTTAAAAGTCGACAACCTGCCCCCTCGTAATTACCGAAATATGCATTTACCCCCCTGCCAGATATGAAAGTCCATCAATGAGCCTCTAATGAGCCAATTGCTTGTAACAAATTGGTAAGAAACCAATTCATATCTGGCAGGGGGGAAAGGATAAATGCATCCATTAGAGGCTCATGGATGAACTTTCATATCTGGCACGGGGGTAAACGCATATTTCGGTAATTACGAGGGGGCAGGTTGTCGACTTTTAAAAGACAGGGGGGTAAAGTGGAAAAGCGGGATATTAGAGGGGGGTTTTCTGTAATTTAGCCATATATATATATATTAGGGTTTTCAAATCAACGATTCACACCGTTAAATATATTCTTCTACACCGTTAAATATATGAAGTTCTTAGAAATTTTTTTATAATTTTTTGACTTAGTTTACTTTATGATCAAACCATTTTAAAATTATTAATTTTCAATACCTACTATGGCGAGTTTGTAGTTTAACGGTGTAGAAGAATATAAATTTATTCAAATTTTGATAGAAAATAATTTAAACCATTTAAATCAAGATCAGCATTCTTGATTTTGAATTCAGAAGTGCTATTCTCAAATTTATTCACCGTTCATTTTGACATGATTTACTTACTAAGTAAACGATGCCGAAAAGTTATAAAATTTTTTTTTTTTCTAAGAACTTCATATACCCTATATCATATTTAACGGTTGGATCGTTGATTTGAACATCCTAAAATAAAAAATGAGACTATAGTAGTAAGGCCCTAATACTATCAATAGTATATAAGCAGTACTCTCTCTCTCTCTCTCTCTCTGTATATATATATATATATATATATATATATATATATATATATATATATATATAGAGAGAGAGAGAGAGAGAGAGAGAGAGAGAGAGAGAGAGAGAGAGAGAGAGAGAGAGTCCGGCTACTGTGCTTGTACAAGCACCAAACAATTAGTGCTTGTAAGTTTTCTACCGTTAGATATAACCGTTTGATTAATTTTACCCCTTAGATCATACTATTCCAACAATGACCCACTAAACCCAAGGGGCCCACCATCATCCTAACCGTACATTCCTACATTCAAGGTTAAAAAATTCACAAGCACAAATAACTTGGTGCTTTTACAAGCATAGGAGCTCAATTATATATATATATATATATATATATATATATATATATATATATAGATAGATAGAGAGAGAGAGAGAGAGAGAGAGAGAGAGAGAGAGAGAGAGAGAGAGAGAGAGAGTCCGGCTATTATGCTATCGATAGCACCAAGCAATTGGTGCTATCAAGTTTTTAGCCGTTAGATCTACCCTTTTGATCATTTTCTTTCGTTAAATTATACTATTTCAATTCCCCAACTACCACTAAACCCTAAAGGCCCACTATCATTCTAACCGCACATCTCCCTTCATCCAAGGGTCAAAAATCTAATAGCACAAATGATTTGGTACTATTAATAGTATTGTAGTTTAGTTTTATATATATATATATATATATATATATATATATATATATATATATATATATATATATATATATATATATATATATATATATATATAATTGAGCCTCTTTACTTTTAATAGCACTAAATCATTGGTGTTTATTAGTTTTTAGCTATTGGATGAAGGGATGTGCTATCACGCCCCGGGGTCGAACTGTGCCCCAGGCTCGCCAACAGATCCGCCACCTATACGAAAAAATCCCGCACAAGTGAAGTGTCTAACTTGCAAAATAGTATCTACACCTATACAAATGTCAGAACTGGAAATAACACATCTAAAACAATCTCACATAGCTGTACATCTGGAAAGATATAAATTCAAAACCCAACTCTCAACAGTAAAAGTAAATAAAATACATCGAGACTGTACAGTACTAAATCCAGAAACTCGCAAAAGGGCTCGCGACTCTCTTTCCTCGATTAGATGAACCAGCACGAACAAGTACAATAGTTGAAGTATATGAAAAAGAAACACTACAGTGGGTGTGAAAACTATATCAAAGGAGTAGTACTCAGTGGGTACCGTCTTCAAGATCAACGATTTGTCCACTAAATCTACTGGAGGCAAAAGTAACAGATATATTGAATAAGTAGTAAAGTTGAAATAAAACAATAATCACTATACCTCTACTATAATGCTCAATGAAATAATAGAATGAAATAATAGTATGCAACCACTCGTTCACGAAGCTCTCAAGTCAACCCAATCTCAATGACTGCCACACTGGATCCAGTCAAGTCAGCGCTCCCTACTACACCAATGTAGGGTGTCCATCACCCCCTACTACATCAACGTAGGATGCCCGGTGGACAATATCACCATCGAGCAAAATGGCCTCTACAAGTCCCCAGTATTCGAAGCGGCTCTCATGGGTTGCGACCCCACCGAGGAAACAGCGCGACACAAACAATCTCAAAGTGGCTCATGCAGGTTATAGTCCAATCCACGATCATAAAGATCGAATAGTCCAATCCACGATCATAAAGATCGAAAATCTCACAATGCTCAATTAGCTCACAACAAAGGTTGGAGAACTATCAACGACTCAAATCTTAAGTGCCCACAAGATCAAAGAATAGCAATAATCTCGATCAACAGTAATATAATCAATACTCGGCCCCAGGTACGAATGTAAATGCAACCCCGAAACCCAGATCACTTAAACCCTCTACTCGGGTGAAAACAAAGATATGAAGTCGAGAATGACAGAAACAAAAAAACCATTTTTAGAGAAATTCTAATTTAAGAAAACCTTTTATAAAAATTTATATTTGAGAAAATAGTTTGAAAGACATTTTTTGTAGAGTTTTCTAAAGTCACTGGTCTGATATATGTAACATATGACAGGGTGCTAGTCAAGATTCCATAACTCAATTCCATCAGATACATCATAAACATCACTACAACTAGCATGTTGATATACGTATAACAATAGGCGTAGTAAGAAGTCTGATAATTTTGGAAAAAATCCAACCCACCTGGATCACAATCCAACCACAAAAAAAGAAACAAAGTGATGCGGCAACCCTCACGGTCAATGCATTGCCAGAAAGAAATCGCAGCTCGAAGGAAGATGTAAATTCCGACCGAAGTCCAACTGTAACGACTACATGCTCAAACAACTCTTGAAGACCTTTAATTCATAATAGAAATCTTCATAAATGCCAAGAAACAACCATCCATGATCAAATATTACACAAGGTTTCACAAAATCGTGCGGGATTTTGAATACATTGAGCCAAAGAGAAACAACTTTTACCACTAATATACCTTTAAAATTCCAGAAACAAAATTTCCACTTGATCTTCAAGAAGTCCTGAGCATCTCCAAGCTCTTAAATCTCCAAGTCCAAAAGAAAAAGATGAAGAAAAATCATGATCATCAAGTTTTGTCCAGAAAAACTCGTATGAACACAAGAGTCCAAGAAAAGCTTAATATACCTGCTCAGGAGCTGAATTGAAAGACGTTGATCAATATTAAACTTCGAGCTCTATCAAAGGTGAAGCTCCCCTCCAAATTTTAGGTCAAAAGTCTACAGCTCAGGGAAAGTCAAAGAAGAAGAGTCGACGGTGTTGCCAGTAGCTGCAGTGAAACTCCAAGCTCAACAATAGTGGAGAAAAGATGGAGAGGAAGCTCTCAAACCATCCAAAACTCTGTCAACATAGGTGGAGAAGGTAGAGAGCTCAACTAGGGTCCCAACAAGCCTATTTACAGGCCAAGAGGTGGAATAAATAGCTCCCTCGGATCCTATGCAAAAGAACCTATCCACTGCTGAAAATTCGGATTTCGGGCACCCGAATTCACTAGGCCCAATCAAGGCCTCATGCGCCCGAAATCCACTTGCCATGTATTACAATTCGAGCCTGCCCGAAAGCTAGCACATCGCTCCCGCCCGCGCCACGTGTCCGCGCACAGGCAGTGGGTGCCGGCCTAATTGCGAGGCGCCACGTGGAGTCGGTGCGCGTCGGTTGCGTCGCTCTTGCCACTCGTTGCTGCGCGCCGCCAACCACCAAGCGCCACGTGTCCCGCTACGGCCCAGTGGGCCAACGAACATTCGGGCGCCCGGAACCTTGATTCGGGCGCCCGAATCCTCTTGAAAATACAAAAATAATGTTTTTGCATGATTTTTCACGCTAAGTGCGTTTCTCGCATCTATTTTGTGTGTAAACGAACTCAACACACAACAAAGGTGTCCATAAGCCGTTGACAATCCAACCAGACCATTAGTCAGGATTCGGGTCTCCATATATGCAGTTAGGATGGTAGTGTGGTCTCGTAGAGTTTAGCGGGTGGTTGGTGAAATAGTATGATCTAAGGAGTAGATCTAACGGCAAAAAACTTGATAGCACCAAATGCTTGATCCTATTGATAGTATAGCCGTCATACTGTGTGTGTGTGTGTGTGTGTGTGTGTGTGTGTGTGTGTGTGTGTGTGTGTGTGTGTGTGTGTGTGTGTGTGTGTTTGTGTGTGTGACGCCCCAATAGTCCCACATCGAATGAGAATGTAATTGTGATTGGGTATATAAGAGACCATGGCTACTAGTAATAATAATAGGGCTTAAGCATTTGAGCCGGTGGTTTGGGTCCAACAAGTTATTATTGTTAATGGGTCGGGTCGTTATATTTGGTATCAGAGCTAATCACCAGTGTGACGCCCCCAATAGTCCCACATCGGATATGGATGGAATTGTGATTGGGTTTATATGAGACATGGACACTAGTAATAATAACTGGGCTTAAGCATTTTGGGCTGGGATTTGGGCCCAACGAGTTATTATTGCTAGTGGGCTGGGTCGTTACATTTGGTATCAGAGCCAATAACCAGCCGGAAGTGTGCGGCGAGTCTCGGCTGAGCTTGTGTCTAGATGACAAGGCTAGCGAGACAAGTCTCACATCGCCTGGTGATCTTGGGCTGCTGTGTGTGTGTTTGGGCTGACGAGGACGTCAGGCCTAAACGGGGGGAGTCTGTGATGCCCCCAATAGTCCCACATCGGATGTGGATGGAATTGTGATTGGGTTTATATGAGACATGGACACTAGTAATAATAACTGGGCTTAAGCATTTTGGGCTGGGATTTGGGCCCAACGAGTTATTATTGCTAGTGGGCTAGGTCGTTACAACCAGCCGGAAGTGTGTGACAAGTCTCAATTGAGCCATAGTCTGAATGACAAGGTGACAGATTATGTTAGGGTTCGAATGACAAGATGACAATTTATACCAGAGGTCTGAATGGCAAGACTAGCGAGACAAGTCTTATATCACCTGGTTATCTTAGGTTGTGTGTGTGATTGGGTTGACGAGAACGTCAGATCTAAACGGGGGGAGTCTGTGACACCCCAATAGTCCCACATCGGATGAAAATGAGGTTGTGATATTGTATATAAAAGACCATAAACACAAGTAATAATAACCGGGCTTAAGTATTTTGGGCCGATGGTTTGGGTCCAACGAGTTGTTATTGCTAATGGGCGGAGTCATCACACACACACACACACACACACACACACACACACACACACACACACACACACACACACTCTCTCTCTCTCTCTCTCTCTCTCTCTCTCTCTCTCTCATCTCGATATATATATATATATATATATATAGATCTAGATATATATATATATATATATATATATATATATATATAATATATATATATATATAGAGAGAGAGAGAGATGAGAGAGAGGAGAGAGAGAGAGAGAGAGCGAGAGAGAGAGTTAGGCTAGAATACCATCATTAGCAAACGGGCTCCGTTGCCATTCATTTGTTGTCGATGAAAAAGCTTCCAAAATGATGATCAACACCGTTAAATATAACCTAAACCATTTAAACTATTCGAAAATTAATTTTCATAATTTTTTGATATTCATTTCTTGTTTATCTAGTGAACACAAAAATGAGTGACTGAAAATAAATATCCTTCATAAGGTGATGATAGGAGTTTTGTAATCAAGATCGAGAATATAGATCTTATTTTAAATAGATTAAAAAATTTCCTAACCAAAATTTAATTGATTTAAATTTTTTTATACCGTTAAACGAGCAAATGCCTCATATCTACCATTAAAATTACAAAATTTGCAACCCTTTGATCATTAGGTCAATGATAACGAAAAAATTTGAAATTTGATTTTAGATACTGCGACGTTCCACTTCTCAAAGGATCGCCCATTTTAGAACTACTCTAGTTTTAGCACGCTTAACTCTCTTAGCCTTTTTGGACTATACACCACCCAAAATGTTATGACCAGATTACGAGGTTTTGCTTATTATATCTCATATAAAGGACTATTTCAATTCCTAGGGTGTCACATTCTCCCATCCCCTTCCCTTTAAGTTCTGGTGTCCTCGTCAGATTTAAGCACACTCACAAGTATCAGGCGATGTGAGACTCATCTCGCTAGTTGTGACTCCCCAATAGTCTCACGTGGGATAGATATGTGGTTGTGATTGGATTTATGAGAGATCATGGACATGAGTAATAAAAACTGGGCTTAAGTATTTTCAGCTATGATTTGAGGCCAACGAGTTATTATTGCGAGTGGGTCGGGTCGTTATATTTGGTATCAGAGTCAATCACCAGCCGGAAGTGTGTGACGAGTCTCGGTTGAGTCATGATATGAAAGACAAGATGACGAACTATGTCAGGGGTCTGAGTGACAAGGCTAGTGAGACAAGTCTCACATCGCCTGATAATCTTGTGCTGTGTGTGTGTTTGGGCTGACGAGGACGTCAAGTCTAAACGGGGAAAGTTTGTGACACCCCAATAGTCTCCACATCGGATAGGAATAGGGTTGTGATTGGATTTATAAGAGACCATGGACACCAGTAATAAAAACTGTCCTTTAGTATTTTGAGCTGTGGTTCAGGACCAACGAATTATTATTGCTAGTGGACCGGGTCGTTACACTAGCCTTAGCCGACCTTGTGGGGAGTTGCACTCGACCCACAACAGTCATTAGCCAGAAAGCCACGTTCTACCTTCTATATAATTCTGACTTAGCCGAGACTCATCTCACACTTTCGGCTGGTGATTGGTTCTGATACCAACTATAGCGCTCCACTTGCCATGGGTTCACCCATCCTAGAACTACTGTTGCACTAGTACGCTTAACTCTTTTAACCTTTTAGATCTAGACACCGCCTAAAATATTATAATCAGGTTAAGAGATTTAGCTCTATTATGTCTCATATAAAGGGTTATTTCAAATCATAGGGTGTCACTGATACTTTTAGTGGTTTAAATCATGTTTAATGATGTCAATCGTCGTTTTGAAAGCTCCATCATCAAAAATAAGTCGGTGGCAACGAAACTCATTTACTACTGATGGCATTCCATCTCTCTCTCTCTCTCTCTCTCTCTCTCTCTCTCTCTCTCTCTCTCTATATATATATATATATATATATATATATATATATATATAGTACATCTCATGTGTTTTCAAAAGTATGGAGGTCTTTGTACTTATAAGTTATTTTCGATGATGGGATATCTGATTCGACGATTGGTTCCGTTAGACATGATTTATAATGTTTGACTCGTTTAATAAATGATCGAACACGAATCGACCCAGCTCACACATATTCGACTTGTTGACTGCCCTACCCATGACATCATAGAACTATAGGAGCTTAGGATTAATCCTAGTACCAATTTATTCCAAATACCGAAATAAAAGAAAATGGTCGGAAAATATATATAGTGCAAAGGAATTGAGCTCCTATGCTTTTAAAACTACCAAGTTATTAGTGTTTGTAAGTTTTAGCCTTTAAATGAAAAATATATGGTTAAAATGATAGTGAGCCTTTTGAATTAAGTGAGCAGCTGGTAAAATAGAATAATCTAAGTGATGAAATTAATCAAAGGGGTACATCTAATAGTAGAAAACTTATAAGCACCAATTGTTTGGTACTTATACAAGTATAGTAGCGGGACTCTAGTGCAAAGCTCAAATACTTCTAGAATTGGATTTGTGGTGATGAAATATTTAAATTGAAGCCCGACATTAGTCAACTTGATACAACTTAAGTTTTTAAAGCCGAAATTTCACAAGTTTTTAAATCAATATTCAAAATTATTTATTTTATTGGCCAATATAAGATAAATTCACGAGTACTTGATTGCTAGACAAATAATATCAAAAAATTAAAAAATTTAAATATTTTGACTTTCAAATAAATTTATACATTTTAACCATATTTTTAACATCCATATATATAATTACTTCCAGCATATTGATTTCTATCTACTTCCAAATTCCAACTACTACCAATCAAAAGGAGCTTTTGCATCTATGGTGAACCAATAATAAATAATTAAATAAGCTCAAGAATATATATCCTACATTATTGATCAGCTTATCTTATGTTTTTTTTTTTTTTTTTTTTTATTTTCTTTTGCCCCAAGAATATATATCTATGATGAACCAAGAATATATATCCTACTTTTGCACAAATAATGGAGGGATATATATTACTAAATTACAAAAGGGGTTAGCCTATTTGGCTTTTCTTTCATATTTATTAAATTACAAAATTAAAAGAACTGTGTATGAGGGTATTAAGTAATACTATCGATACACTCCAAAAGAAAATGTAAGATGTATATCTCATTCATTCAAGATCGAAATTTTATTTTATCAATCATTTCGAAGTGAATAATAAAATTTATTTTGTCCTATAATAAATAAAATATAAAATATGCATTTTAAATGGGATGTACTAAAACTAGTTTTCTAATTTTATTCATAATTCATGCTTCACAAGTAGTGCTATAAAATAGACCATGTACCACGTCGATCGCTTGTACTTTTATTATAGGCTACCTCATAGAAAAAATGTGTTGCATGTGGCTAATAATTATGAGATGCAAGTAACGATGTAGATCTATAAGTGAAATTAAATTTTATGCATAGTAAACTTTTAATTCTTTATAAATATTTTTTTTTTGACATAAAAAAAAGAAAACAAAAAATAAAAAATATTTGTTTGTACTTTACGCACTAAATTTAATTTATAAAAAGGAGAGGGAAAATGATGAAAAATAAATTTGAGAGAAAAATTATCATATTGAGAGAAAGATGATAGAACAAATAACATTATTATCTCGGCGGCAGTCGAACACCGCCAATTGTCGCCGTCGATCCGCGACCACTATCCGGTGGTCATGCACGGTCAATTATCGTCATCCATTATAACAAAATTAGATTATAGGGACACATATTTGTAACACTTTTTGCAAATATTTCATTTATAGTCTATCTATATCCAAAATTAGATTATAGAGACACATTTTTGAGACACATTATAATAATGTGTCACTATACACTTTAGCGACGGCACATATAGTGACACTAATGAGAAGTGTCGGTATTTTTTTCAGCAGTATTTTTTTTTAGTTTTTAGCAATACTTAAAAGTGTCGCTATAACATAGTTTTGTTGTAGTGATCACCACTATTATCCGTTATCAACTTTTAGACATGAATCTCATACAGTTTAGATATTTATATAAATATATAAATATATAAAATATTATTTTATCAAAATAATTTTATAAAGTTAATTAGTAATATTATATATATTTTTAGAAAAATATAATTATTTTATAATATTTTATTTTAAATAATACATCAAGTTTCTGTAAGTAAAGAAATCCTCACCACAATGTACATGTCATGAATTTCATTCAAGAAAGCACTGCCAATTGTGGGCCACTTATGCATATTAATCCAAATTTGTAAACAGTGGATAACATCAGCAGCAACAATCATATATGCAACTGGACAAATTTATGTGTGTATTATAAATGACAAAGAGATTTGATTATTTACTTTGAACTAATTGGGATTTGTCTTGTATTGTGACAAATATTATTGGATTTTTTTTTAAAAAAAATATTATAATTTGCTAAATAATTTTACTATAAAAATATTTGACCAAATAACTCTCTTTTTAACAATTGGACAGGATATATATATATATATATATATATATATATATATATATATTATATATATATATATATATATTAAAGCAATTAATTGTTCTCCTCCTTCAAAAATACAGCAAACAATTCAGACGGTGAAGGACTTAATATCTTCGTAATTTTCTACTCAAGCGGCGATTCATTAACCATCTTCTTGAAGGCGATAAATAATTCACAATCTTTCAGAAATTTTCATACTTTCGTCATTAAGTAATACTATCACTATAACAAAACTATACTATACCGACACTTTTAAGTATTTTTAAAATCTGAAGAAAGTACCGCTATAAAAAATACCGATATTTATAATTAGTGTCGCTATATGTGCAGTCGCTAGAGTGTATAGCGACACATTATTACAATGTGTATAAAAAATATGTCCATATAACCTAATTTTAGATATAGATGAAATATAGATAGGACACTTGTACAAAAGTGTCATAAAGATGTGTCTCTATAACCTAATTTTGTTGTAGTGTATAGGCTAAATTATACTTAAAGGCAGTAAATCATTGATCGTCTTCAAAAAGATAACGAAACAATCACCACTTTAGGCGTATTTGTTTCACTAAAAGTGAACTTTGAGTTGAAGTGAGATTTAGCTGAAAACTACTACTCCTTCGCTGTTTGTTTTTATAGTTATAGAAGTGAAGTTCCTTCAGTTTCGTTGTTTAGTTCGTAGAAAGTGAATGATATAAAAACTATAATTTATACATAAATAGTAAATAACTTAATAAATAATAAATTATAATATAATAAATAAAAAAATAATATAATTATATTTTTGTATAATTAAAAAATATAATCTAAAACAACTAAAGTAAATTTTTTTATACATAAATTATAATAATACAACAATAAAATCATAAAATAAATAAATATTAATACTCAGCTAATTAATTTTCATCATATTGTAAATATACAAACTAAATTTAAAAAGTACTGAAACTTAAATAATCAATTTTCATTCCATTTTAAATATATAAACTAAATAAAAAAATAATTAATTGGTATTATAATTAAATATATTTAAATATATTTAGTATTATCATTTATATTATTATTTTATTTTTTATTTTTTTGTCTTTTCTTATTGTTCTAGGCCGAAGTTAATTACGTTATTTTGAATAAGTAGAGTTTCGACCGAAATTTTATTACGGCGAACCAAACAACGAAAGTGACCGTCTACGACCAATTTCTGCCTTGTCTACGAACAAAAATGATTTTACCCTTCTCTACTTTTATGCAAACAAACAAACCCTTTATTATAGGTTCTCTAAACCGTAAATCCTATATTCTTAAAAAAGGTGAATCATTTATCGTCTTTAAGAAGACGTATTTTTGAAGGTGGTGAACGATTCAGCACTTCGAAAAAAAAAATTTCATCCCATGCTGATTTGGCAAAAAAATAGTTATTTGATAAAATATTTTTTTTAACAAAATTATTTAACCAATTATAATATTTGTTACGACGAGTGTACAAATAAAATTGAGTGTTTGTTTTCAATGAGTAACTCAAATTCGGAAAATATTTTTTGAGATTTACGTGTTGAGCTGTTGTTTCCGCTGAGCTTGGGATTCAAATTCAAGTGTTTAGATCTTTGATTTTGCATATTTAGATTATTTTTGAAAAAATTATATTTTTTTTAATTTTTTTTTTTTTGATTAAACAGGGTTGAAACCCTATTTGAACTTGTAGACAGAGTTACAGCTTTGTTCCCCCCACATGGAGGACCTTGAAGCCACACACAATTTAACATCCCAAACACAGGTCCCAAAACAGAAAACGAAGCTAACCCCTCCAAAAAGGCGCCTAGCTCACAAAGGCGATGTTAAACAAAAGCGAAGTTGTCCCTGGTCTGAAAGCGAAGCATACCCAAAAACAATTGCAGCTCAACCGTACCCCCATCAAGCTCCCAAAAAGAATCCCACGCTTCAAGGGTTCCCAGGTGTTACCTCCTCAAATAGCTATTGATTCCCAGCTTCAGGCTGCGATTTATGTGGTCAATCCATGTTGGCCTTAACCCAAGATTAATACCAGCTCACCTATTAATTTTGCCCTAGCCATCTGTCATCTCCCCTTCGAGCACCGAGGCTCATCTGCAGCCCTCTCCTTAATCACACACCAGCGTAAATCCACATCCTTTCGCGTCCCTGGCTTATGAGAGTTGTGTACCCCTATGCCCTCCCAACACCTTGCGCCATGTAGTTATAGTGTTAAGAATATTCTTCCCACATTCTCTCGCGCAATTGGCCTGATCATCGAACAGTCGGTGATTACGCTCCATCCACAATCCCCAGCAAGTAGCTGCTACACACACATCGATGTGCTCCTGTTTGCTCCGTGCTGTGATTAATCTGATCCTCTTCCATCTGGTCACTAGATCCCCAGTTTCATGTAATAAAGTTGCCACCAAGTGCTGGTTACCCTGTAGGATATGCCTCCAGACCGAGCGCGCAAATCGGCAGGTGAAAAGAAGGTGTTCCAGATTTTCTTCGTTCCCGAAACAGCAGACGCAGACCGACGGCCCATGCCAACCTTGTTTAATTAGCCGGTCCACAGTCTTCAGCCTGTTCTGAACAGCCAACCAGAGGAAGATCTTGATACTTGTTGGGTTTAGGTTAATAAGGATCTAAATAGGGGAAAAAATACCTAGAGGGGGGTGAATAGGTGTAAACAATAAACACTCAAAAATCATTGTGCGATAAAACCCAATACGGAAAAATAAAAGAACACACAAGATTTTTACGTGGAAAAACTCCAAACCGGAGTAAAAAACCACGGGACCGATAACACGGCGAAATCCACTAGAGTTAACACACGTACAAGGTGATATAACGTACTCACAGACGACTCAACCTTTTACCATACGCCCCTAGTCGATCTTCTCCGCTCGCTCCACGACGCTTCTCGAATCCACGATCCGCGCCCAACGCTGAATCCACAGCGTCCAACGTCGAGTCCACGACGTCCAACCGAATCCACGGTCTTCACCCAATGGTACGCTTCGAATCCACGAACGCACCTCGCTCCGAATCCACGAGAGCGGTAGCACCTTGAATCCACAAGGCCACGCGAGTCCACGCGCCGATTTTGGGATAAATCGTTGTTTGTTTGGGTGGTGATGATCCGCCGAATACTTAGATCAAGAGTAGATCGGAAATACCATCTAAGTATTCATTAGTTTGATTCAACTCAAGATATGAGTATGAAAAACCTAGAATCAAACTAATCAATATAGATGAAGAACCATTAAATAGATCTAATGATTTCCGTTCTTCTCTATATATGTGGATTTTTTCTTTTCGGCTAGGTTTTCTCAAATGGCCGAAATGCGGATCTATTTTCCGATGCCCTAGAAATGAAATAGAAGGGCTATTTATAGGTTAGAAACCCTAGGAAGAATATTCGGATCAAAAACAAACTTTTCTGGAAAGTTTTACCGACGGCGATCCGGATTGCAAAGCCACGATCCGGATTGCAGAAGCACAAAATGCGGTTTCCAGAAAATAGCCTGTTCGGGATCCGGATCATAATCCCCGATCCGGATCGTTCATACATTTTCACAAAACACCCCATTCGGGATCCGGATTGCACAAGCTGTGATCCGGATTGCAGCAATGTATGAAACAAACACCTTTCGGGATCCGGATTGAAAGCCACGATCCGGATCCTGAACATGTCCCATGTCCAGTTTTTGATGAATAAGCAATTAAAACCTCTTCCAGGTGTTTCTACACTATAAGAAGTATTCGGATCATCAAAATTATTTAGTTAAACGTACCTGATCCTTTTGAATTCTTCTTTCTTGAGATTGAGGTATATGATCCAAAGTTTCTTCATCTTCAATCTTCAAGACTTAATATATTCACGAAATACGCCAACTCAAATTCCGTAACAATCTCCCCCTTTGGCGGTTTCGTGACAAAACACAAATCCACAAAGAAAATTCAAAAAGATATTTTTGTTGCTATCACCATACAACAAAAATTTACAAAAGAGTTCCAGAAATTAAATACATGAGATAAACTCCTAAGACAGACTCTAGACTTAGACATCTGTAATCTCTGCACACAGAAAACATTCTTGACAAAAGAAATCGTTAGATACCTCAAGAATTGAAACATTCAAAACCAGATACAGAGATAGAGTTTTTCTCATCATGACATTTGAAAATATCAGATATGTAAGAGAACCATAGTTAAAACCAACATATCTTCTAAGCAGTTGAAAACCAAATGTCAAAGTATGTTAGTCCAACATCAACTTGTTAGTCATATTACATGCCCAAATAGTTAGTCAAATAGTTAGTATAGAAGCATGCCACAAATCACAAAAGAAAAACCAAAGTTGAGTTGAGATTCATACTTACCATACTTACCTTGATATCATCGATATTCACAATCATTGTTCATTGTTTTCGCTAACTCTCTCCCCCTTTTTGTCACAAAACAAGCCAAATACTTACAAAACAAGGAGAGTTAAGAGGATAAACAAAAATCATAACCCTGCAAAACAAAATAAGGATTAAATTGAAAAACCTGCAAAGTTAGAGCAAAACGATTAAAACATAAGTTACTCCTGAGAGTCGGAGTCGTCAGATGTCGTGCACCCCATTTTGGCAAACAGCTTTTTCACAAGTTTCTTCACGGAAGAAACTGACTTAGTCAAAGTGACCTGAGTAGCTGTGAGGATTTCCATCTCATTCTTCATAATGTGAAGGTCGCCTTTCATTTCAGTGAATTCAGCGGAGATGCGTTCCTGTTCATTCGAAAGCCGCTGTTGTTCTTTGAAGATGGAGGTGACAGAGGCATCATCGTCAGAAGTAGATGGAGGTGCCTTCTGTTTCGGAGGAACGGGGGCAGTGGAAGATGTTGCATGAGGTCGAGCTCGTTGTCCAATCGGAGGAGAAGGGGGATCATCCTGCTTTGTTGTCAGAGACTTGACGATGGTTGTCTCATTGATTGTCCCCAAACTATACATATAAGAACTCGCGCTCGTATCCACTTTAAATCTCCTAAGGATGCGCATTATAATCAATGGATATGGTAGTCGCTCTGTTGGGTGAGAGTGTTCGACATACCGCGTCATCCTGTTCCAAATGAGGTAAGGGATGTTCAAGTTTGCTCCCATTGCAGCTGTTGGGTTCCCAAGAAGATAAAGAAATAACATCCTATCCCATCGAAGCACTTTTGTATTCATATTTGGAAGAATGTTGTAGCAGACAATGAAATTGATATACTTATATTCTTTCCGAAGTTCTCTGGAAAATACCGAGTTTCCGGCAGACTGAGTATCCGGAAGGCAAATTCCATTGACTACAATTCTCCAAGAGTTTTCTGTGAAGACCTGAGTCTTCAAATAGTGAAGTCCATCTGAGATGGCTGTCATGCCAAGCACCTCTCCAATCAGTTGGGGAGTGACTTTGATTTTGATACCTTTTACAAAGGTATGAAATTCCCGACGTCCGTCAACATTATCAATAAGACCTGCAGCATTCTGATAGAAAATCCTAGCTGAGTGTGGGCAATACCCAGTTTTTTCAGGAAAGTTACAAATTGGAGCGAGACCAACTTGGTCAAACAGAGCTCCAAACTCTGCAGATCGATTCCTCAACTGTTGTACATTGACATGTCTTTCTCCTATACATTCCCTCTTTTCAAAATCTTTGATTCTTGCGGAGCTGACGAATCCCTGAAATGGTGGCTGATTGGCTATGGGTTCATTGATTGAGATGCCTTGGGCACTACTTCTTTTCCTTGCCGAGGTTTTCATTCTTTTTCCAGTAGGCTCCATTGGTGCCTTTCCTTTCTCAGCTGCTGTAGGAGGAGGCTTAGTTTTGGGGGCTTCAGCAGGAGCCTTTCCTTTTGCGACAGTTGGGACAGTTGCTTCAATTTCAATGTTGTCCCAATCGATCGACTCCGTTTCAGACTCAGTGTCGGAGTCAGCTTGAGCTCGTTTCGCCCTCTTGGTCCTCTTGGGCTTTGTAGAATCCTTCACATGGACCATGGCAGCAAGTAGGAAAATGATCCAGGTGATCACCATTGCTTACAGTGCTTTGAGTTTAAGAAAGTGTCCTGTGCAACCAACTCAAGAACATATGAAAAATTGTCAATTTTGAAAAATCTTAAACATTGTACCTAGACAATCATAATCATATAGAGAAGCCAAGAATCAAATTAGTTTTCCAAAAAGAATTTTAAAAATAGATCAATTTCATGATTTACAAAAATTCCTCTTTTATGCCCTAAAACCGAATTTTTAGAAATCGAAGCCTAAAAACTCGTTAATCAGATGAAATCCCAGCATAAAAGTAAAACTAATTGATCCAGAGTTCTTATTTCAAAAGAAATTTGATCAAAAACCATTCACAAACGAAAAAGATCCAAGATTTCAACTCACGTTTGATGAAAAACTGTAAAAACCGAGTTTTGATCAATAAAACTTACTTGAATCCGAAGAACTTTGAGTTTTGAGGCTTCAAAAGCAAGAGATCTAGAGAGAGAAGCTCTAGAGACTTGAAAACCAGAGATTAGGGTAAAGAAATCAAAAATCTGGATGTTTCTATATAAAACCCTAGCCGCGATCCGGATCGGCCGAGAATGTGATCCGGATCGGCCACCCGCAGGAAAAATCCTGCGTTCGGGATCCGGATCACTTGACCCGATCCGGATCGGCTACACCTTTTTCTTCAGAAAAAGTTAGAAAAATACATAAAATCCAGAAAAAGTATGTAAGCACTTTACCATGTCAACTTTAAACAAATGGCATCGTTTCATACAACAAGAAATAGATTATGAAAATCTATCAAAAATATCCAAAAATGAAACGAAAATTTACGAAAGTTAAAACACTTAAAGTTGAACAACTTCAATTACATCTATCTTGATCTTATGTGTAATGCCTTTATCAAATCATCAATTTTAGTAAAGAAAATGAAATACCAAGATCAATAGATGTTTGAAATCCCAGATAAGTTAGATAATATATCTAGACAATCTGTTGAAGGAGTGGCTCTTTGAGCATCTTTTATCAAAAATCCCACCTTATACCAACCATGAAATACGACTGAGTCAAGTATTTCAATATGATTTCATCAACAATTTTTCAAACAAAAATTTGCTTTTCATTCATGGAGTATCTTTTTCTTTCATTTTCTCCATGTGGTGGTAGTTTTCACACTCCTCATTGGGATGTAACTCTTTCCACATCTTTTGAGCATTTCACATTTCATTGACTCCCCCTCAATTGGCTATCAATTATTTAATATATAAGGTATTCAACCAAACCATTGATCTCGAATTCATACTCGACTAAGCAATCAAATATGATAATGACTATACCAAGAGATCATTGAGAGAGAAATTGACTTTGATCACTTAGAAGATGGTTTAATTAACGTAAATGATCATTGCAACATTGAAACATTATGACATCAAAAACATAATAAATTTCTAAATGCATAAAAGGATGCAATTAAAGTCAATTATGATTTATGCTCAATTAGTGTGCTATGTACAGAACATAGATAAAGAACAAAACAAAAACAAAAACAAAACCTAATCTAAGCAAAGGTTTCAAAAGAGTTTATTTCAAGGAAAGCATGCCAATTGCTTTACGCAAGTGAATAAAACGTTTTTGATCCAAAGGTTTTGTTAAGATGTCGGCTAATTGATCCTCAGTTGAAATATATGACAGTTGAAGAATGTTTGATTCAACTAGCTCTCTAAGAAAATGATATCTAAGTTCAATATGTTTTGTTCTAGAGTGCAACACAGGGTTTTTAGAAATGTTAATAGCACTAGTGTTGTCACATAAAATGGTTACCGAAGATGTTGAAATCCGGAAATCGCTCAACACGCTCTTCATCCAAATCAATTGGGTTGAACAACTTCCTGCAGAAATGTACTCCGCTTCGGCAGTCGAGAGTGCTATGCAGTTCTGCTTTTTACTGTGCCATGCAACAAGGCAGTGGCCAAGATAGAAGCATGCACCACTCGTGCTTTTCCGGTCATCCACCGATCCAGCCCAATCGGCATCTGAGTATCCAACAATATCCAAAGTCGTTCCCATAGGATACCAAATTCCGAAATTGATTGTACCTTTGATATACCGGATGATCCGTTTCACCGCTTTCAGGTGAACCTCCTTCGGTGCTGATTGATATCTCGCACAAATCCCAACACTGAAGGATATATCCGGGCGACTAGCCGTGAGATATAGTAGACTTCCAATCATACTGCGGTACAGTTTCTCGTCTACATTCTCACTTTGTGATTCACTTCCAAGTCCCTTATGGCTAGTTCCCATTGGAGTCGGAAAATCCTTAGAATTTTCAAGATCAAACTTTTTGACCAACTCCAGTGCATACTTGGATTGACACAAGTGAATTCCTTCATCGTTTTGTTTAACTTGTAATCCAAGAAAATAATTCAATTCGCCCATCATGGACATCTCAAATTCGCTTTCCATGGTCTCCGCGAATTTAGAAGCATCATTATCTCTCGTTGCTCCAAAAACAATGTCATCGACATAGATTTGAGCAACTATGAAATTGTTTTGATAATGCTTCACAAAGAGAGTCCTGTCAGCTCCCCCTCGAGTGTAGCCCTTTTCCAAAAGGTGCTTTGTCAACCTTTCGTACCATGCTCGCGGTGCTTGTTTCAGACCGTAAAGAGCCTTTTTCAACGAAAAACATGGTTAGGTAGTTTATGATCCACAAAACCTTTCGGTTGAGCTACATAAACTTCCTCATTTAAAAATCCATTTAAAAAGGCGCTCTTAACGTCCATTTGAAATAATCTGATTTTAAAATGACAAGCGATCGCAAACAATATACGAATGGACTCGAGTCTAGCTACAGGGGCGAAAGTTTCATCAAAGTCTATACCTTCTACTTGAGAATAGCCTTGAGCAACTAACCTTGCTTTGTTCCTGATGATAGTACCTTCTTCGTTTTTCTTGTTCTTGAAGATCCATTTGGTACCTATCACATTGTGTTGCTTCGGAGGCTTCGTCAATTCCCAGACTTTGTTTCGCTCGAATTGATGGAGCTCTTCCTGCATTGCTTTAATCCAGTAATCATCTTGGAGAGCTTCATCAACATTCCTTGGTTCGATTTGAGATACATAGCATGCAAATCCGCAAACCAATTGTCTCCGTGTTCTAACTCCTTCTTGTGGATCTCCAATTATGTTCGATTCAGGGTGATCCTTGGAGATGCGTAACGTTTGAGGTAGAGGAGTAGGCGGAGGTACACGAGATGATTCCTGCACATCAGATAAGCTTGAAGAACCGTTAGATGCATCAACATTATTATCGAAAGAATTGTTAGAAGAAGATGCATTAGCAGGTGTATCATCATCAAGAGAGATATCGAGGGTAGATTTTTCAGATTCAAAATGAAAAGCTTCATCTACCTTAACATTTATCGATTCTACGATCGTCTTAGATTCTAAGTTAAAAACTCGATATGCTCTGCTGTTTGTAGAATAACCTAAGAAAATCCCTTCGTCACTTCGAGAGTCAAATTTTCCAAGATTCTCACGATCACGTAAAATAAAACACCGACTCCCAAAGATGCGAAAATATTTGATGTTAGGTTTTCTACAAAACCAAAGTTCATATGGTGTATTCAAAGTCCCCGGGCGCAAATACACGCGATTGATAACATAAACAGCAGTGTTCACCGCTTCAGCCCAAAAATATAAAGGTAAGTTCCGGCTGTGAAGCATAACACGTGCCATTTCCTGTACGACCCTGTTTTTGCGCTCGACTACACCATTTTGTTGAGGTGTGTAAGGTGCGGAGAATTCATGTTTAATGCCATTAGAAGTGCAAAAATCAATGAATTTGGAATTTATGAATTCCCCACCTCTATCACTCCTAACTCGAGTAATCCTATCATTCTTTTCTATCATAATACGATTGCAGATTTCGAGAAAAGAATCAAAGGTATCAGCTTTTTCTTTTAAGAAAGCTACCCAAGTATATCTAGAAAAATCATCAACCAACAAGAAAATATACCATTTACCTCCCAGAGATGGTTGACGAGTTGGCCCCATTAAGTCCATATGCAAAAGTTCCAAAGGCCGTTTTGTACCTATGTGGTTCAAATTCTTGTGTGCAGTCCTAGACTGTTTTCCCTTTTGGCAACCGCCACACACAAGGTTTTGTTCAAAAGAAAGTTTCGGAACCCCCTTGACCACATCTTTATTTGAAATTCTAGCAAGTTCCTTAAAGTTTATGTGACCTAGCCTTTCATGCCAAAGTGTTTCATTTTTCAAAGATGCTAGGTTACATTTTTCAGAAATCTTAGAAGGAACTACATAACAATTGTTTTCTGATCTAACCCCCTTTAAAAAGAAAGCATGGTTCATGTCAGTTACAGTGCATTTATCAGATGAAAAATTAACTGAATAACCACTATCACACAGTTGACTTATGCTTATGAGGTTAGTCTTAAGGCCATGAACAAATAATACATTATCTAGAACCGGGCCATCTGGAATAGCTACCGTTCCCTTTCCAACAATTTTGGAAGACCGACCATCTCCGAAAACAACAAGTCCTCCGGAGTTTTTCTCAAATGTTTGAAAACAGTTTTTATCGCCGGTCATATGACGGGAACACCCGCTATCCAGGTACCAAGACGAACTATCATATGCATGCAAAGAAACATTGGTAGCAAGACAGGGAAAGATTTCACCTTTGCGCACCCAAACCTTTTTGAAGTGCGTCGGTAATGGTCGTGAAGTTGATTTCCTAGGTGAGAGCGTCTTGCTTGAAGAATTGCTGCTCCTTGATGATGTCGTCTTGAGCGGTGTACTACCAAGGCTCTTTTCCTTCAATTGATTGCAGTTGTTTTCCGAG
The DNA here is from genome assembly GCA_029168755.2 of Tillandsia fasciculata. NCBI lineage: Eukaryota > Viridiplantae > Streptophyta > Magnoliopsida > Poales > Bromeliaceae > Tillandsia > Tillandsia fasciculata. Next base: position 18,303,035 of record CM054948.1, read on the forward strand.
GAATAGCCCTTTTGGTAGTCATTGCAAGATGTGCTTGAGGTGTGCGTTTGGCTCCCGTCTTGCAATTTCTTCTTATGTGCCCTGAAATGCCACAACGAAAACATACCTTGATTCTTGTCGATTCCGAAGAAGATGTAGTAGGTTCGTTGTCGTTGCTTGTCGTGAACACCGGTGTCGGAGGAGGAGATACCGACTGAGGCACAAATACTGTACCACTCGAACTTGGAATGTCTCCAGTTTGAGTGTATCCGAGGCCGAACTTATTTCTTTGACCGAGACCAAGAAGTCTGTCCAACTTACTCCTTCCAGAAGAAAATCTCTGTAAGTCATCCTTCAGTTGGCGTATGGTCTCTGTCATTTCCAATTTTTCCTGTCGAGCCTCGCCGTAGAGCTTCAAGAAGTAATTCGCTTTGTTCACCATATCCATATAATTCTTCTCGAATTGCTCATTGGACTCTTGAAGGGAAACATTTGTTTTAATCAGATTATCCCTTTCCACTTCAAGATCGGTTGAGAGAGAGGTTACTCTTTTTACTTCATCTTCAAGATCCTGCAATCTCCCTTTCAACCCCTTGTTTTGCTTAGCCAGTTTCTTTGAATCCCTCAAAAGCTTATGGTAGGCTAAAGCAAAATCTTCACCTTCCGAATCATCTGATTCATCGTCCGTTGCAATCTTTTCAACAGTGGAGTTGGACAGTGAATCGGATGTACTTGCCATTAAGCACATGAAGGGTGAAGATGTGGTGGACGCGTGGAAAGCTGTCGCGTTGTCTTCTTCATCACTTGAGGATGACTCATTTGACGTGGAGTTGTCATCCCAAGTAACGACTTGCATCGCCTTCTTCTTTGCCGGATTCTTGTTGGGACACTCCGTTGCAATGTGGCCGTAGCCTCGACATTTGAAACACTGAACTTGTCCCTCAGAACTTTTCTTATCCTTTGAGAAGTTCTCTTGCTTTCTTGACTTGTAGCTTGAAGAACCCTTGCCTTTCTTCGACTTTCCGAAGGATGGAGTTTTGCTTGAATTTCCCCTTCGAAAGTTGCGGCGAAACTTCCTTGTCAAGAGAGCGAGCTGCTTCTCAAAGTCCTCCATAGAAAGGTTCTCGTCGTCGTCCGAGGAGGATGAATCCGCGTCTTCTTCTTTAGTTGATTTCAATGCGTAACCTGAAGACTTAGAAGAGGATGCCTTTCCAGAAGAATAGTTAGTAGGAAAAGTCATTTCATAAGTTTGTAAAGCACCTACTAATTCTTCTACACGCATTTCGTCCGGGTGTTTAATTGTTTCAATGGCTGCGACCTTCGGGCGAAATCGTTCAGGAAGAGTTCTTAGAATTTTTCTTACAACTTTAAATTCTGGAATCTTCTCTCCCAAGTTAGCACATGAGTTCACGATGTCTTGCAATCGTGTGTAATAGTCAGTGAAAGATTCATTCTCTGCCATAGAGATAGAGTCAAACTTGCTCGTGAGCATTTGCAGTTTCTGAATCTTCACTAAGTTAGTTCCCTCATGCGTAACTTGAAGAACATCCCAGATTTCTTTCGCAGTCTCACATGCCGAGACGCGAGAGAACTCAGTTTGTGACAAAGCATTAAATAGAGCATTAATCCCTTTGCCATTGTAAGAAGATAAGTCTATCTCTTCCTTGGTCCATTTCGACCTAGGTTTTAAGGTGCGAACATCATCTAAAATTTCAGTTGGATTAGACCATCCTAATTCAATTGATTGCCACACCCTTTCGTCGATGGAAATTAAAAAGCTTTCATCCGTACTTTCCAGTACGCATAATTTGTTCCATCAAAGAAAGGGGGTCGATTGATGTTTCCACCTTCAACCATTGTTTACAACCCTATTCCCGCTCTGATACCACTTGTTGGGTTTAGGTTAATAAGGATCTAAATAGGGGAAAAAACACCTAGAGGGGGGTGAATAGGTGTAAACAATAAACACTCAAAAAATCATTGCGCGATAAAACCCAATGCGGAAAAATAAAAGAACACGCAAGATTTTTACGTGGAAAAACTCCAAACCGGAGTAAAAAACCACGGGACCGATAACACGGCGAAATCCACTAGAATTAACACACGTACAAGGTGATATAACGTACTCACAGACGACTCAACCTTTTACCATACGCTCCTAGTAGATCTTCTCCGCTCGCTCCACGACGCTTCTCGAATCCACGATCCGCGCCCAACGCTGAATCCACAGCGTCCAACGTCGAGTCCACGACGTCCAACCGAATCCACGGTCTTCACCCAATGGCACGCTTCGAATCCACGAACGCACCTCGCTCCGAATCCACGAGAGCGGTTGCACCTTGAATCCACAAGGCCACGCGAGTCCACGCGCCGATTTTGGGTAAATCGTTGTTTGTTTGGGTGGTGATGATCCGCCGAATACTTAGATCAAGAGTAGATCGGAAATACCATCTAAGTATTCATTAGTTTGATTCTACTCAAGATGTGAGTATGAAAACCTAGAATCAAACTAATCAATATAGATGAAGAACCATAGAATAGATCTAATGATTTCCGTTCTTCTCTATATGTGGATTTTTCTTTTCGGCTATTTTCTCATATCGAAATGCGGATCTATTTTCCGATGCCCTAGAAATGAAATAGAAGGGCTATTTATAGGTTAGAAACCCTAGGAAGAATATTCGGATCAAAAACAAACTTTTCTGGAAAGTTTTACCGACGGCGATCCGGATTGCAAAGCCACGATCCGGATTGCAGAAGCACAAAATGCGGTTTCCAGAAAATAGCCTGTTCGGGATCCGGATCATAATCCCCGATCCGGATCGTTCATACATTTTCACAAAACACCCCATTCGGGATCCGGATTGCACAAGCTGTGATCCGGATTGCAGCAATGTATGAAACAAACACCTTCGGGATCCGGATTGAAAGCCACGATCCGGATCCTGAACATGTCCCATGTCCAGTTTTTGATGAATAAGCAATTAAAACCTCTTCCAGGTGTTTCTACACTATAAGAAGTATTCGGATCATCAAAATTATTTAGTTAAACGTACCTGATCCTTTTGAATTCTTCTTTCTTGAGATTGAGGTATATGATCCAAAGTTTTTTCATCTTTAATCTTCAAGACTTAATATATTCACGAAATACGCCAACTCAAATTCCGTAACAATACTCAATGGTGCCTTGATGCTCCAGAGATGTCTGATTTTTTGATCGTCAACCCCGTCGAACATCAAAAAATTGTAGGCACTCCTTGCGCTAAAGCAACCTTTAGTATCCCATCTCCAGACCAATTCATCCGCTCCGGGATTGAAAGCAATGCTCTGAATCACTCTGTGGAGTTGCTCTACATCACTGAGGCCCACCACGCCTTGCTCCAGCAGATTGCCAAAGCCGAGGTTAGTCCTGCTGCCAAAACGCTGCATCCAACCTTGAACTGAGGTATGTCTGTGGGTAGTCGCCGCGAACAGGTTCGGAAAGTCGTTACGCAGCAACTTGTCCCCGGTCCATCTCGCGCTCCAGAAGGACGTTGTCGCCCCATCACCGAGCTTGAAGGAAACCGAGTTGTGGAAGGGTTCCGAGCTGCAAAGGACTCCCTTCCAAAATGGCGCGCACTTGGCTGGTACTGCACCTCCCACACATAGCATTCTGCGCTTGTAGTGTTTATGGCGAAGGATTCGAACCCAGGGGAGTTCTCTGGCTTTATAGAAGTTCCAAAGGTTCTTCATAAGAAGTGCCGAGTTAGCCGCCGATAGATTCCTGACTCCCAGACCCCCGACAGACTTAGGCCGGCAAACCCGTTTCCAGCTGACCGAACAAAGGAACCCTGTGGTGTGTTGCTTGCTGCTCCAAAAAAACCCCCGGCGAATCTTATCGATTGCGTTAATCGCCCACACCGGGATCTTGAACGCCGAACAGAAGAACAATGACGCACTGGACAGCACCGAATTGATAAGCACCAACCTCCCCGCTCTCGACAGCAGTCGGCCTTTCCAGCCTGCCAAGCGATTTCCTATCTTTTCGATGAGCGGTAAGTAGTCGGCTTTTCGCAGCGCCTTTGGGGAGAGGGGAAGACCAAGATAGGTGAACGGGAACCTGTCGATGGCGCACCCAAACAGTCTAGCAAGACTGTTAGCTTGCGAAAATTCCAGGGAAACCGGAATGATGCGGCTCTTAGAAAAATTGATCCGAAGTCCCGACGCCACCGAGAACGCCTCAAGCACAATTTTGATACTCTCAGCCGCTTTAAAAGTACCGTCGAAAAATAAGAGCAGATCGTCAGCAAACTGTAACGTGTGAATAGCTACATCGCCGACGCCAACCGCATTCAGCAGCGAGTTGGAAACCGCCGCTTGTAGCATTCTGAACAACACGTCAATACAGAGGATGAAAAGTAAGGGGGAAAGGGGGTCCCCCTGCCGTAATCCTCGTTTACATTGGAAAAAAGCTCCCGGAGTGCCGTTCAGTAAGATCGCATTGGAAGAAGAGATGAGGATCGCTTTGATCCAACTGACCCATTTGCCACCAAATCCCCTCTTAATTAAAACCTCAAACAGAAAGGACCAGTTGATGTGATCAAACGCCCGCTCGAAGTCAATCTTGAATAGCGCCGCGCGCTGGTTGGTGGAACTCAAATGGTGAGTCAAAATATGTGCCGTGAAGAAGTTATCAAGGAGCGACCGCCCTTTAATGAAGGCCGTTTGAAAGGGATTGATGAGTTCTTCCATGAAGCTTTGAAGTCTAGTTGCCAGCACCTTGGTAATGATTTTGGTTAACCCGTTTTCCAAACAGATCGGCCGAAACTCCCTTACACTCTCGGCACCCACTTTTTTCGGTAGTAAGCTAATCCAGCCTTTATTGATCTCTCGCATATCCAATCTCCCCTCGTAGAGCTTTTGAAAGGCTACTAGCAAGTCGATCTTAATCACCCCCCAGAAGCGCTGATAGAAGATAAGTGGAAAACTATCGGGGCCCGGCGCCTTATCGGCCGCAGAAGAGAAAACCGCCCTTTTGATTTCCTGTACCGTGAAGGGTTCATCCAGGCTACTAAGGTCCAAAGTGTCGGACCCATAGAGGGCTGACACCTCTATCATCTGATTAAAGCCAGGCTCCGTACCCAGTTGAGAGGAGAAGAAGGAGAGTAGGTGGTTAGCCATTGCCTCATGGCTGTTGAAGATGGATCTCCCGTCGATAAGCCGGGAAATGTAGTTCTTGCTCCTGCGGCCGTTGGCGCAAAGATGAAAGAACTTTGTATTCGCATCCCCAGCCCTCAACCAGTGTACCCTCGCTCGTTGCTTCCATTTGATTTCCTCTTGTAAACAAAGCTCCTCGTACCTTCCCTTGAGCTGAGGACGTAGCAATAGTTCCCCCCTCGATAAGTCCCTTCCTTCTTCCGCCTTATCCAGCCAACCGATCCAGAAAAGGCACCTTTCCGCCTGTACCTTAGTCTCCGACGAAAGGCCGGCAGACCACTCTTGAAGAGCTGTTGAGACTTGCCTGATTTTAGTAGCGAATACATCTTCCACCTCCCCTTCCGCTGCTCCAGCATGCCATGCATTGTCAACTGGGTCTCGGGAGTGCTCGAAGAATAGTTCTGGGGAAGAAGGTCTGCCACTCCGTGGATACGAGCGCCCTATCGAGGCGTTCCAATGTTGGGGAGCGCCTCCCGTTCGTCCAGGTGAAAGTCCTGTTTAGTATGGGTAGATCCAGTAGTCCAAGCTGATCTATGACGCCCCTGAAAGCCAATGTGTCCGCGGCGTGCGTTACAGGGCCATTCCTATCGTTGACCGACAAAACCAAGTTGAAGTCCCCCATGACTACCCACGCTCCCTCCTTCCTTGTGCCAACCTGCTCCAGTTCATGGAAAAAACTCATTCGGAGGGAAGGGATTGTGGGGCCGTAAACGTTAGAAATGGTGAAGATTGCCCCATCGATTCTTCTTCTCAAAATGATGTTAAGTGAAAAAATCCCGATCCAATCTCTTAGACAATCAAAGAGGGCAGGATTCCAAGCAGTGAGCAATCCCCCCTTGGTTCCCGTGGCATCGAGAGTACGAAAATCCCTGAGATGAAAGCCGCAGAAAGAAAGAAACTTGGGTGTGCTAGTGTGCTCCAGTTTGGTCTCCTGGAAGCAGACCACTCCACATTTGCAATTTCTTACAAAAGCTCGCACTAGGGTGCAATTATCCCTCCCATTTAGCCCTCTCACGTTCCAGGTTAGGAATCGAAAAACTCTATTTCTAGGCATTTAAACCAAAGTCCGCCCAAACCACCAAAACAAATCGGCCACTAAACCCCCAATTACCTCTTTCCCCTCCCTCCCTGGAGTTAGTGGTCACTTCCCCCACCTCTGAGATCCCACAGCAAGCTTTGATACCTCTGATCTCAGCCTCTGAAAGCGGCGACAAGAACTCCCTGGAGCCTGATGGACCTCCCTCAATGGTCTGCTCCGGCTGTTGTTGCCCCGGGTAATCAGTCGTTGTTGTTGTTGTTGTTGTTGCCCGTAGCGGAGTCGTGGACGCCAAAGTTGCCTCCAACGCTAGCGTGTTCGGAGAGGGGTCTGTAAGTAGAGACCGCCTCACCAAGCACTTATTGCGCGTCTGGGTCCGGAGTAGCGAAGTGGCCTGGCCGCCTTTGTATTTAGCTGCTAGCCTCACACTCCTTCTGCTTGAAGATTGCTCCCCCTGGCCCATCCGCAAGGAACCCAGACTTGTCCCATCTGAAGGCCCAGCGCGAAGCCCACTATCCACTTCCGAAATAGGGTCCAAAGGAAGACCATCCAGCGGGCCCGTCTCGGTCCGATCCGTTCCCTGGATGCCTCCTTCCCTGGGTAAAAGATCCACTTGATCCACAGTATCTGGGTTGTCAGCCTCTGTATCCCTCGAGGCAGTTGACCTTGCCAAAGTGAGCGAGTCCACCTCAGAAACACCACCCGCCTGTCCCATCGGGTAGCTCGAAAGTAGGTACCCCTTCTGGCATGCGTAGTGACTCAAAATAGGAATCCTCCTAAGCCCATCGGAATCCGGACGGGAACTTGTCTCGTTGTAACAGGAAACAAAGCTTTCGGCCGTACCTCCAAGCTTAGGGGGGAGAGAAATCTCCTCCGGCGAGGTGTTTGAAATCCCGCCACCGTCGGCCCTCCTACCGTTCCCCTGCGGGCGCCTTGGTTCTCCTGCCTCCTCCATTCTGGATGACGGAACCGGAGGGGTCCCGTCGCAATTTGTACAGGTACCGACGTGAAACCCGTAGTGTCCACAAATTTCTTCTGCGCCTCCAAAGAGTTGAGACCAAGACTTTGGTCGAGCTCCTCTCCTAGAAGTATAGGCTCCGACTCTTCCCATCCCTCAATCTCAATCGGTATACGGAACCGACGATCTTCCACCATGAGTACCAGAGAATCCGGAATAAGCTCCACATCCTGACAACGGATTCTAGCCCTGAAAGCCGCGAGGTTGCTTGATCCTGAGGTGTCGTCGCCAACTTCCCAGAGCTCCCCGATACCGCTGACGGCCGCCCTCACCGCCTCTTCGCTCCAGCAAATCAATGGCCAGTTGACGAGTCGAATCCAAACTTTGTGGCGAAGATGACCTCGATCAGTTTCCCCCTCCTCCACCCAGTTGGAGAAGGAGTAAGAGACTTCACCCATCCGTAACGGGCTGCGCCCTATCGCCGACTCCCTGGTCACCCAATTGGGGAAGATGACCGCCACAGCCTCCGCACGGAAGGCCGCCACCTTGAAGTCGCTGACGACCCCCCCGAAGAAACCGGCAAGATTCCTGGGTATGTTCTCCTTCAAGGCCTCGAACTCCGGCTCCAAACCAGCCGTTTTAAGTCTCGCCACGCGCCCCGCCAACGCCGCGCGCCCCCCAGATGCTGGGGTCCAAGATGGAAGGAAAGCCTCCGCCATGGCTGGGCGGGTGGGCACCCTGGACTCCGGGTTAGCAGGGACCGTCGCTCGGTTCCCCACTGATTTGGGTTGGCTGAGAAGTCCGCACCTAGCTGCCTGATGACCGGTCCTCATGCAGAGTAAGCAACGTTTCGGCTCCCTACACTCAGCCGCTCTGTGACCCCTCTCAAAACACCGGAAGCACCTCCCGCGTAGCGAAGGGTTAAGCAGGAATTTCGGTGGTAGGGCGGGGAGTGCCGGGTTGCGCAGGGCGCCCGAAGACTCCCTATTACTGATCCTTGGGTGCGGTAGTACAGGTGCGGGGGGCGGGATCGAAAGCACCGCTTCCTTGTAGGAGATTCGCGGCCCCTCCTCCCCACTCCTCGAAGGCAGGTAGACCCCACCGGGACGACGCGCAGTGTATCCAGCCGGGTTAAGGTTGGGTAACCTGTTGCAGGTGCATGCCCGCCTCGCAATGCAAGGGCAGGGGAGACGAGACAATGTTTCTCGACGAGTCGCCGCCATCAGCAGCGCCGGCGGTGCAGGAGGCGGCGGCGTTCTCCCCTCTCTCTCTCTCTCTAATTGAAAAAGTCCAGTTATTTGGTTACTCTCGATCGGTTTAAGTTCAGAGATATATTAAAATTTGTTATTTTCAAATATAGTAGGATTCAACTATCGACTTAATATATACGTGGCATTCGATTAATATAATTAATTTTTCAAATTAATTAGTAATAATTTTCTCCGTCAAAATATTAGTTTTTCGTGTATCTTTCTCTTCCAGTCCTTGATTGCCCATCTTTCGCTTAGTTAATTAATATTAATTTGTGGTGTAGAATCAGTGGTGTTGCTGTTAGGTTGCTGGTTGTGCATTGTTTTTCTCTCTTGTAGTGTGTGGTGTCGAATTAGCCAGTGACTCTTTTATAATTTAGTTTAGATAGATCTGATTGTACTTTTTTTAATTAGATTAGGCTAATTATTTTAATAGCTCATTTTTTTTTTAAGCAGTAGCTGTGTGGGAATACAAATTTATACTGTTTTTTTTTTTGATTTTTTTTTTTTAATTTTATATAAATCTCTTTAGTGAAATGTGCAGGGAATCATCCTTACTATCCTGTACTTTCTAAATCTATGCAATGAGAACAATTTTCCAACCAGTCATTCAATTAATTTGGACTGGCCATGGCATATGTTTTTCAAAATTGGGGACTGGCATATACTGCCAAACTGTCAGTCTCACTGTGTTAATCAGATGTACTATTTTATTTCTGAGATTACTTAATGTTCACATTAGAAAATAACACCAAGATTTAATTAGGCATGCTTGATACACAGTGATATATATATATATCAATTAAAATGCTGTAACATCAATTCCTTTATTAATGATTCACAAGAATAACTCTTTACATGCATGTATATCAAAGGGAAAAATGTACTGAACTATAGCACCTTTATAAACAGCTTCTGAACTTTTAATTTTTGAAATTTGGCTCTTTAAACTTTATCAAATATTTCAATAGGCTCCTCCCCTCAATCCGAACTATCAATTTTACAGTAATTTTTATCACGTATATTGCGTATAATTAATCTTTTGAAGCTTTAAATTTCATATGTTATAAAAAAAGTCTATCTCTTATATTCTAACATGTGAAATTAATGCAATAAAAATTAAAGAATGATTCAATACCTTCTTCAATTCTAAGGCTTATTTATGATGATTGGAATAGAAAAAATAGATATTTTTCGAGTTTTGAAGTTATTAAAATTATGTGCAAGGCATCATGCAATCAAAGTAACTGTTCAATTATTATTTCACTCTAGAATGGAGTCTATTGTACTACTATTTGATAAAACTTATATAAAAAGTTTAATCACCAAAATTAAGAATTTAAGAGCCTGTTTGTAGAACTGTTAAAGTTTAAATGGTCTTTATATATATTTGTTTCCCTTTAAAGTGTGCATATATGGAAGCTAATGTATCATTTAAATATTGCAATCAAACATTAGTTAGAGAGAGAGAGAGAAAGAGAGAGATGGTCTCATAACTCATAACAATAAGACAAGAGAGAAGAAAAGGTGGACTAGGAACAATTAATGTTGTCATACTTAAGAGAGAGAGAGAGAGAGAGAGAGAGAGAGAGGAGATAGAGAGAGAGATAGATATATATATATATATATATATACCATTAACAATAGTTTACTACATTTAGAGGCCAAATACAAATGCAAATAAAACACATATATTTGATTCTTCTGAGAGCATATGTTGCCAACAATAATTCATATGCACACCAGAACAGCAACCAAATATAAACCAAAACCAAAAAAATAGAAAAAAGAAAAAGCAAAAGAAAAGCCTCCCTTTCATTTCCCTACAACAACAACAACAACAACAACAACAACAACACAATACAAACAAAGCACTCCTCAACACCACCCACTCCTCCTACTCCCAATAATTGCACCTTTCCCCCCATGGCCCCCCCTGCACCCAATACCACAAAAAAAGAAAAAGAAAAAGAAAAAAAAGATTCCACATGGTAATTAACCACACCAACCTTCATATAATATAAACTACACCAATCATTCATCCATGATGGCTTCTTCTTTCTCCTCTAGTAGTAGTGCAACACATGATCTGCAGAAGCCATTATTGGGTGCTGATTCATGTAACCCAAATTATTATTGTTCCATGAATTATTATTGCTCATGAAGAAGCTATTACTATTACTATTACTATTATCATAGTTGTTAATATAATAATAATTATTATTATTATTATTTTGATTCATATAGAGAGGCTGCTGCTGCTGCTGCTGCTGATCATTGATGTGGTGCACTATCCCATTCAAGAAGCTGAGCCTACTGCTCAGCTCTAGGAGCTGCGTCCTCAGCACCGAGTTCTCGGCCTCGACGGCGGCGTAGTTCCGCGCGGCGGCGTTGACGGCGGCGACCACGCAGGCGTTCTCCGCACGCAGCGCCTCCGCCTGCGCCGTCAGCCCGTCGACGTGCTGCTGCTTTCGCACCCGCGACCGCCGCGCCGACTCGCGGTTCGACTGCATCCGCCGCCGCTTCTTCTGCTCCATCCGCACCTGCAGCTGCAGCTGCAGCTCCTCCGACGCCGACCCCTCAGACGACGTCATCATTGCAGACGTCGTCGTCGTAGTCGTCGTCCCGCTGGAACTCGCCATCCAATCTTTCTTTCTTATAAATATATTCTTCTTTCTTGTAATTCCAATGAAATTCGAATGAAATAGTAGTAATAGATAGTAGTGCCAATTTTTTTTTTTTTTTTTTTTTTTATATATATATATATATATATATATATAAATATAAATATAAATATTTATAAATCGTGGCTAGCTAGTGGTTTAATTATGAGAAAACATAGAACCAGTAGAGGAACACAACAGAGAAGGACTGGACGAGGTGGGTGCGGCGACGGAGCACGGAGTTGATCATAAACCCGGAGAGGAGGATCTCACTTAGGATAGGCGACATCAATCAAGAACATCAACAGGAAGGACAGATGCCGCATCAAACGTTAATTTTGAAACAAAATTTTTTAAAAAAAAATTTGGCAGAACCTTCCCCCCACTAATAAATGGTCAAGAACAAGCAACTCTTGTTGTGTATTTTTTCTTATCAAGAATCAAGAACCACAGAAACTTTAATTTGTTAGGGAGTGGATAGAGAGAGAGAGAGAGAGAGAGAGAGAGAGAGAGAGAGAGAGAGAGAGAGAGAGAGCAGCAGCAGCAGCAGCAGCAGCAGCAGCAGCAGCAGAGAATTGGAATAGGAGCACCTTAGCAGGGGGGGGAGAGGAAAGAGGAAAAGGGAATTGGGAAAGAGAAGGGGGAGGGATTTATAGAGGAAACCGAGTGGTTGTGCAGGAAATAAAATAATAATAATAAAAGAAAAAAAAAAAAAAAAAAAAAAAAAATGAAAGTCGGAAGCTGCTGTCTGAGAGAGAGAGAGCAAAAAGAGAAATTTGCTATCTCGTTGGGTTGAGTGGATTAGTTTGTGGGGTCCAACTAATTTAATGTGGGGTAAAATTGTAATTTCAGTTTACTTTTTTTATTTTATTTTTTTAAGGGTATAAGTAAATTAGAAATATCCAAAATACTCAATATTTAAATATAGTATATGAATATACTTATATCTGACTCGGGTTAGAATAATTAATTCATTTGTAATTATTAAAACATTTGTTTTTTTTTTTTTTTTTTTTTGCGCTTATCATGTATTAAATATATATATTTTATGTCATGAATATACATACGAATATTTCTATCTAATTTCGATCTGTCTCGTACTTGACTCGTACCTAATTTTAAGAGAGTAGTATACCTATAGTCTCCTTTTAGGCCTGCTCAGATAAATTTGATGAGTATATTAGCAATTTAAAAATTTAATTCAAATTCGGACTCACCCCAAAGTTGAATAAAAAAAAATATATATATATTTATATATATTTTATTCTATTAATTTTGTTTTAATATTAACTATCTAAGCTCCACCTGGTCCTCGGACAGCTCTACAATAATGAATTGATCTAAATAGTGGTGATTAATTAATTAAATTATAATATTAGTAGCCAAATTTTTAATCATATATAATTTACTTTGTACCAAACTTTTGAGATGGATAGCTACTCAAATATTTAAGAGTATTTAAGTTTTAATTCAGCATTGTTTATACTATTTAAGAGAGAATTACTATTTAATTATAGCGACAAGCTCTTAATCTCACCTTATATTTCAATACATACGAATAATTGATCTGCAACATTCTTATTAATTAGAAAATGAATTTTAGAATAAAAGTATAGGATGCATAAAAAGTTTGAATTTATAGCTAACTTATATAAAGATGCATCAAATGCATATAGTAAAGTATTTTTGTAAACGGCCGTCCAAACGCAAGTAGCAAAGAACTTAATCATTTAATATTCGAGACTAAGTTGCTTCACATTTTAGCTAAGTTCATTTAAAAAAAAAAAAAAAAAAAAACTAATATTTTTCCTAAAATTAAGCTTCCATCTATATTCATATAAAAAGGCATCCTATATTTAATAGAAGAATAGAAATTGAATTTCATATCCAATGTAATTATTTATATTTGAGATGTTGGAGTAGTTGTGTTGCTGACCAATTATTTTCTTAATTTAATGTTTTGATAGAGACTCTGCACTCATCTGAATCTTTTTTTTTTAAAAAAAAATTCTCTCCTTTGATTTAGCAAAAATGTTCACTTTTTTGCTAAAATTTTACCATCTATTTAAAAAGTGTAACAATTGCTATATAAAGTCCGATAACATAAGAAAACCTTGTAATATTAGTAAATATGGATATTTAAAATTTTAATCAACTTAATATGGAATAGTACGGTTTGAACTGAACTAAACGAGCGGTTAAAGGGGCAAAAGTTCAAAACCCAATAGTTTTAATTTTTTGTGTTAGATATGTCTCGAATTCTAAAACCGAAAGGTTTTCTAACCCTATTCTGTTTAGCTTATTCAATTAAGATAAGCTTGGATTATGCCTAATCTTATTGAGAATATTCCTAATCTTAGTGGATTTGTATTCCTAATTGTATTAGGATATAGCCACTATTATAAATATACCATTATTCCATTTATTTGGTGTGACGGATGAGAAGGAGTATGGGTGTATTTTGGGATTAGGGTTTTGTGAGAGAGGCATATTTTGTACACCATTTTGATTATAATGGAAGTCTCCGCTCCGTCTTCGCCCGTGGACGTAGGCAAGTGGCCGAACCACGTAAATATTGTGTGCTTTATTTTTCTTCTCTCTTTCTCGATTCTCTTTTGGTATTTTCGTGCCCAACGAACTAGATCTTTTCCGCTTTTGTCATAACAAACTGGTATCAGAGACGGATTGTTCGTTTGGGTATTTAAGACGTCGACAAAATTTGAGATCGAGAAGTTTGATTGCTCCAGCAGTTTCGCTCTACGACAAGTTGTCGTTCTGATGCAGCAGAGGTTGCAAAAGGCGTAACTGGAGAATGAGAAGATTAGCACTTCAGAGAACTCTACGATTTTGCTCATTAAGTCAGGTGACCAAATTCAAGAATTCCCGTATATTTGGTTTGCATGTGCCGCAGCACTTTCAGGAGCTTTTAGGGTTTTGGTGGAGAAGACAGAGAATTCAAGCCAAGGTGGAGATTGTTAGATATATCTCGAATTCTAAAACCGAAAGGTTTTCTAACCCTATTCTGTTTAGCTTATTCAATTAAGATAAGCTTGGATTATGCCTAATCTTATTGAGAATATTCCTAATCTTAGTGGATTTGTATTCCTAATTGTATTAGGATTTAGCCACTATTATAAATATACCATTATTCCATTTATTTGGTGCGATGGATGAGAAGGAGTATGGGTGTATTTTGGGATTAGGGTTTTGTGAGAGAGGCATATTTTGTACACCATTTTGATTATAATGGAAGTCTCCGTTCCGTCTTCGCCCGTGGACGTAGGCAAGTGGCCGAACCACGTAAATATTGTGTGCTTTATTTTTCTTCTCTCTTTCTCGATTCTCTTTTGGTATTTTCGTGCCCAACGAACTAGATCTTTTCCGCTTTTGTCATAACATTTTGTATGATTTTTGTCTCTAAAAATCTACATACATTACAGCAAATGTGACACTGGCTTATCTAATACTAACCCAATCCACCGTTGACGCGGGAGGGTTTCGCAGGAGGTGTTTTGCTGGAGGGCTTCTCAAGGTGTCATTGCCGGGGGGCTTTGATCACTGGCTTCGCTGTTTTGTTGGCTTCGCGAGATGAGATAAACGCTTTTTTCCAGAGTAAGAGTGTTTGTTCCTCTTCAGCTACGGCTAGGGCCTATCAAATTGTTACGTTCTGAATTATTATTATTATTATTTTTATAAATTAGAGTTGAAAAATTAATTTTCATGACGTGAGCAAATCCACCAAGTATATAAAAAATTTCTGATTTAAACGGACAGAATCTTTTCTGTACACCCACGACTAGACAAGTATAATAATGCAATCAATGCGATCAGAATATACTAAACAAGATACTACAATTCATAATCCAACACCAAATAAGAAAATTAAACATCACGATAATAATCCCAACAACTGAAAATCAAGATCTGCATAATATAAAGAATATGAGGAAAACTAAAAATCTCTGGAATATAAATATAAGCATGGTGGTAGACGAGCTATATATCTAGTTAGCATAACAGAACAGCTCTATCGCGAGGTTCTCACTTCAATGTCCCGTCATCTCACCATCCGAAAGAACTGAAAAAGATGTCACCAAAAGGTGTGAGATACAACTGAATGTATCCTAGTCGGTACAGCGAGGCGGGGACCAACAAGTCGTAGCTATATACTGGTATACAATAATCGAAAAGATAAGTAAAGTATATATGATCAGTAAGTAAGTATAATGTCAGGTAAGTGGTGCTGAATAATAACTGAGTAAGCAGTAACTGATGGCGAAATACTGTAAATCAAATAACATGAATAAATAAGCAAATAAATGCGTCAACTGTAATGATAACCAAACCAACCCAATCGGTTGCCGCTATTGGTCCTTAGAACCTCAGACTAGTGTCTGACCAGAACGGACATATACTCCACACCTGTAGGAACAAACAAAGAATATGGCTCAATATCACCCGGATCCTACAGGTGCAGCTACATGACGGGCTGATAGACTGATCAGATCACTCTACCGGTAAAGAACACCATAACGGGGGCCAATATGTTGGCGATAACTGCCGGTAATTGGCGATCTCAATGCGGATACTCAATGCTTGTGGTCGAAAGATCGGAATGCGGCAAGTAGCCAGAAACTCCCAAACGGGATCATAAGTGAATTTCAGTGCCAAACAATGTCAATAGGCAATAGTAACCTCCTACTCTATCATGCATATTAATTCAGAGACAATAACATGTGTAATAAATCAGTAGTAGGAGGTATATCAATAAACAAACTAGTAATGTCATAACCATCACATGAAAGTGAGATAAATCATGGTATAGAAAGGTAATAACTGAATGAAAGACTAGTAAAGGTCACAAGGGGTCCGATCGAGTATGGTACCCAGTTAGGGGATACTATGCTAATGCCTAGATCAAAATACCCACCTTAGTGCCGACGATCCAGGAACCCGCTGCTCAGCTCTCGCGGAGGCTCCTAACTGCTCGGGCCTAAACCAAATTCATGAGTCAGTCACAGAGTCTCACAAACCCAACCCATTGACTCAGTAAGTATAAAAGTATTAAACCACGAAGATATGTCTAATTCTCGGGATCCGTCGCAAATTTCGGTAATCTGCCGATTGACCAATAATGGTCCGAATAGTGCTTATAAGCTACCGAAATGGCCAGAACTTCACCTGCTGCCCCAAAACTCTCCGTTATGTTGGGTTAAATGTAATATGGATCTAATAGGGAAAAAAACACCTAGAGGGGGGTGAATAGGTGTAAACAATAAACACTCAAAAAATCATTGCGCAATAAAACCCAATGCGGAAAAATAAATGAACACGCAAGATTTTTACGTGGAAAAACTCCAAACCGGAGTAAAAAAACCAGGGACCGATAACACGGTGAAATCCACTAGAATTAACACACGTACAAGGTGATATAACGTACTCACAGACGACTCAACCTTTTACCATACGCTCCTAGTAGATCTTCTCCGCTCGCTCCACGACGCTTCTCGAATCCACGATCTGCGCCCAACGCCGAATCCTCAGCGTCCAACGTCGAGTCCACGACGTCCGACCGAATCCACGGTCTTCACCCAGTAGCATGCTTCGAATCCACGAACGTACCTCGCTTCGAATCCACGAAAGCGGTTGCACCTTGAATCCACAAGGCCACGCGAGTCCACGCGCCGATTTAGGGTAAATCGTTGTTTTTGGGTGGTGATGATCCGCCGAATACTTAGATTAGAAATAGATCGGAAATACCATCTAAGTATTCATTGATTTGATTCTACTCAAAATCTGAGTTAGGAAAACCTAGAATCAAATCAATCAATATAGATGAAGAAACATAGAATTAATCTATTGATTTTCTTTCTTCTCTATATGTGGATTTTTCTCTTTCGGTCGTATTTTTCTATTAAGTCCCGTCTGTTTTCCGATGCCCTAAAAATGAATAAAGGGTCTATTTATAGGTTAGAAACCATTGGAAGAAGATAAGGATCAAAAACATCCGTTTCTGGAAATTTTCAGGACGGCGATCCGGATCGGATTAGCTGTGATCCGGATCGTCGTAGCGTGATAGACAATTCCAGAAAACAGGGTTCGGGATCCGGATCGCAAGTCCGATCCGGATCGTTCATACAATTCACCAAACTCCCATGTTCGGGATCCGGATCGGAATGGCCTAGGATCCGGATTGAAATTGCCAATGAACAATCACCCTTCGGGATCCGGATTGCAAGGTCTGATTCGGATCCTGAACATGTCCCATGTCCAGTTTTTGATATTTATGCAATTAAAAATTCTTCCAAGTGTTTCTACACTACAAGAAGTATTCGGATCACCAAAATTCTTTAGTTAAACATACCTGATCCATTTGAATTCTTCTTTCTTGAGATTGAGGTACATGATCCAAACTCTTTCATCTTCAATCTTCAAGACTCAACACTTTTCACGAAATACGCCAACTCAAATTCCGTAACACGTTAATGGCGTTCAGGCAGAAACAATTAACGTCGTGCCAGTATAACTCTAATTGTGCCATAATTTATCGAAATCAAGCCCGAAATCATCGATTTCGGCTCCGGAAGTCACCGACGTGAACCAAAAGTCACTGAATCAACCAGGACAGCGTCAGGACTAGCCAATAACACTTGGTGGCCAATAATAATCATCTAATCTGCTCAAGACATAGTTTCCACGCTGAAACGACGGTAAATCGGTGATTTTGCCGATTTACGACTCATAAATCAATTTTAATCTAGCGAAAGCCACCGGACCTCGGACAAACAGTCTAGAGGTCATGTATATGCCACCCGAGGCAGCCAACGTGGCTACAATTGCATCTATACCCCTAATGTTTCATGAAATTGTATAATAACACATTATTTACGGAGTTTTTACTTATTACCTTGATCCGAGGGTTTTCGAATTGAACGAGGTTGTTAAGAGATGGGCCTCGACTTGTGCTCGCTGTCCGAGGTGTGCCCGTAATTCGAGAAGGGTCGAGGGCCAACCTACATTATCATCAAAAGTCTAACACCCAAAATCAACACTATGCTGCCATAACTAACCCTAACAGAGGCGAGCATCATACTCAAGAGGGTCAGGAGGGTCGAGAGCTCACCTTACTAGAGTCAGGAGGGTCAGGAGGGTCGAGAGCTCACCTTACTAGAGTCGAGGAGTTGTCAGAAAGATTGCCGGAGCAACTTCGGCCAAGAACTAAAAGCTAGGGCTCAGGCTTGGCTTTCTTCACATAGCTCGGCTTAGGAGGGGAACTAGGGAAGTCCAGAGAGGTGCCAAGAGTCCACCAAAACCTAGCTCCGGCGACAAGAGGCGGCGGATGGTTAGAGTATCTTCTTACGGCCGCACATAGGGTAGGGGTGTAGGGAGAGAACTTCGGCAGCTCAGATGCTCATGCAAGGGCACTGGGAGTTCTATCTGGATGGGGCGATGTCACGCCCCGAGGTCGAAACTGCGATCCGCGCCCGCCAACAAATCCGCCGCCCATACGGAAAGCCCCGTATAGACGAAGTGACTAACCTACAAAAGATCATACTAACCGCTAAACAGATATCAGAGCGAAAAAGTAAACTGTAGAAATAAATAAATACAACTCCAAATAGTACATGTCGGGACCTCACAATACAAATGTCTCTCCAAAATAAAGCAACTGGAGCAGCAAAAAGGGGTACATCTACTCTCTTGCTGAAAACGGGTAGGGATCTAACTCGCGACTCCTTTATCTCGGTCAGATGGAGCAGCAACTGGAGCAGCAGGAACTGGAGAAGAAGTCCCTGGAAAAAGGTCACCAACAGCGGGTGTAAGAACTACAACCAACAATAGTTCTCAGTGGGTACCGCCACCAAGCCCGATGGTCTGCCCACTAAGTCTACTAGAGGCAAAAAATAACGATTGCAGTACAATAAAGGAAAGACTGGAAATAACTCTACAGCTACTATGCCTCTATCTAAATGCTCAGGGGGTGATACAGATGAAACATGATGCATCTACTATCTCTCGAATAAAATAATCACCCAATCTATACTGACTGCCACATAGAGTCTAGACAAACCTGCGCCCACCTACTGCCATTGCATCCATAGAGGACTGGACTTACGTAGGGCGTCCGTGACTGCCCAAAAAGGGCCCAGCCAGAAGGATTACGTCGACAAGTCGCGATAGCAAAGTAATAGGCCCAGCTCCGGAGCGGCACTCGAGAGGCGCGACCCCACCAAGGAAAGTATCCGCGCATCTCTATCGAGCTTAATATGGCTCATGCAGGCTATAATCCAAATCCATGATCAACAAGATCAACAGTACCCTAAAACACATCTCTAACTCACTGGCTAGAAATACTCGACAGCCGGGACCCACCGTCGACTCAAACGACTCCCAAGGCTAGCATTGATCTAACCACAGCTACCAGACTCCACTCGGCCCCCAGGCACGAGTGTAACATGCATCCCACAACATCCCGACTACGGCCCACTACACGGGCGAGGAACACTCTAAGTTTAGGAAAAACGAATAAATGTGTGGGAGTGTCTAAAGCATAAATAAACTAGCCCAAGTTTGGGTTTTCTACTAGTTTGGTTGAAACATGCAACATATGACAGGGTGCTAGGTCAAAGTTCCAATAATAGCATTTAATTTAACTGAACGTAATAGGAAACATTAACCAACATGATCTCAATATCAACAAAAGAAAATATCATCTATCACCAACATGCTTTCTATCACATCTCACAAACATGCATGCTCACTATCATATAGAATTAGAAAACCGTCCAACGGTTTTGAAGACGAAAGCAACCCACCTAAATGCGCGCGTCGATCCGAAGTCCAAATAAGCCAAAAAAGAACGGGGATACTCAGGTTCCCACGATCCCAACGAGCCCAAAAACACCAGAAAACTCCTCCCGACTGTTGAGATACAGACCAAACACCGCGGTAAGCAAAAGTCCCCAAAATTCCAACTCTGCGAAAAAATAAGTCCAGAAGAAATCAAAATATCACCTTTGAGATGATCTCCAAAAATTCCAATAAAAATATGGCTGCAATCCTCGCGAAGCGTAGAGATCGATTGAGTCCTCACGGGCTGAAATCCAACAATCGAGCACCGAGATAAAAATCAAACAAGCCCGTTGTCCAGAAAAACCAGCAGCAAGAAAGGGGTTCAAAGATGCTCTAAAAATCGCAACAAAAATAAAAAACTGAGAGGTGCGGTAAATATGGAAATCGAAGATATACCTCTCGTGGAAACGATGGCGCAAAAATCGGCCAAAAAATCCCTCGGATCAGCCCAGGGGAGTCTGCGGACGAAACATTGACGGGAAAGCTCGGTATCAAAGGCACGTCGAAGCTCGCGATGTCGAGGAGGAGGCTGATGAAACAACTTCCAAAAAAACTCCGGGATCCCAAATATCGAAGAAGAGTCGCGGAGGAAGGTTCTTGTCGAAGGAGGGCTGAAGAGAGGTTCGAAAAAAACCTCAAAAGAAGGCACAAATGGGCTATTTATAGCCCAAATCCACAAAAAGGGGGTTGCGGATTCGAGTGCAAGAATCGGGGAGGCCCGAAACCCGCCCCCTCGGCTCCACACTGTGCGCGCCCGGATTCACCCGGGCGCGATACGTGTCCACGCGGGGTTCATGGCGCGGCGCACGAAGCGCGGTCCGCTCTGGGCCGCAGGGTCTATGCGCCTGCCAACCGGCGCGTGCCACGCATCTTGGCACAGTCCACGGTGCGCCGCGCCTGGCGGGAGTGGCGCCTCGACTCCCGCGCCGCCGCCCGACCAATGGGAGTCCGCCACGTGTCCGCTGCGTCCTGCTCGCTGGTCCTGGTGCACGCCAAGTGGGCTGTGGACCGACCCACCCGAAAATCTGGCCCGTTAGGCCTATTTTGCCCGAAAATAGCCGATTTTCAATGTTTTCGCGCACTGAGTTTGTTTTTGGCGTCCGTTTGACGCACAACGGCCTCGATACACCAAAAATAGGTCTTTTCTTTCCGCCGACGACCCAGTCAAGTCGCGCAGGGATACTGGGACACCATAGGGGAAGTTGGCTGGGTGCCTTGCCGGCGGCAAGAAGCGGTAGCGACGGCGGCGACAGACAGCAAAGCTCGGCCGAGATCAAGAAGCAGGAAACTAGGGTTCCCTTTTTTGGCGTTGCAGCTGATCTGGCACGCCCGAAACTTGGTGGGGAGGTTCCTGAGGACCAGCAGGTGGTAGCCAAGGTCTTCAAACCCAGGTCGAGTCATTGGAGATAGGATTGGAGGATGCTGGGCCAAAACTAGGGTTCCGACCAACTTGTTGCTCCCGCCGGCAAACCGAGGGCTCTCCGGTGTCGGGGCTGCACAGGAGGAGTCCACATGAGATTAGGAAGGTGGTGGGGATCCTTAGAGGCAAATTAAAATAAGAGGAAAAGGCTTGGGTTACCTCTGATATGAGGACAACAAGGAAGGAGGAGGATCTTGGTTTTCCGGCGATACCTCGTGGCGGCCGACGGCTAGGCTCCTAGGGTGTAATCTTCTAAGGAAAAAGGAGGTGGTAGGAAGGTATGGTGTAGAAGGAACCCAACTTGGTGATCCCTCCTTCCTCCAAACCCAATAAAAGGAAGAAGGTGCAATGCGGCTCCATTTCCGACGAAGTGTGGCGGCGGCTGGCAGTTGCAGGGCTCGGAGAAGAAAGCAGAGAAGAGAGAGAGGGCGTAGGGAGGCTCTGGAGGCTAAGTGTCCAATGCGGCTAGGGTTTCCAAAGAGGAAACCCTAAGTGCAATTTATATAGGTGGAAAAATTGCAGTTTAGTCTACTATTCCTTCATATTTTATAATGAGTCTCTCGCTGAATGTGTATTATGCATGAAGATCCCTCCACGTGCGATCTTGCGCGATTTGGCGCATAAAATATGGACTCTTTTGCAAAAATAAATAGTAAAAATAATATTTTTTTATATTTTTTCGTGGTTTCGGCTGGTCGAATTCGAAATCGAACGTCATCACGCCGTTCAGCTCGACAATTAATTTTTCAAATTAGTCGTTTCACTGCGAATATCTTTGAAATTCTGAATTTTTTCAATTAAAATCTCTAGACAATTAATTTTTTATTAAAATTTTAAATTTTAAATTTCACAAGCATCACGCAAATAGTTAATGGAATTATAATATGAGAGGAGCAAAAAAATAATTTACCTCACCCACTAACCATTAAGTTTTTTATCTATAATTAACTATATTTTTCTAAGGGACACCAACAATAAAGCTATATTTGAAATTATTAGTATTTTTTTAGAAATAAATTACATAACTTGATCTTGATAAAAAGGGCTATGCTACCTGTACACCCATGTGTACATCCTACATCTAAGTCTAGGATGGGTATTTATCCACTCATCATTTCGAAGTGACGAGTGGAATGGCTATACTACTTGTACACCCCATTTGGGGTGTACATCCTATACCTAAGCCCATCCTAAGATGAGTATTTATCCATTCGTCACTTCGAAGTGACGAGTGAAATTCACCCCACTCTAGAATGGTTGGGGTGTAAGATGTACATCTCAAATAAGGTGTCCACTTATATATTTATTATTTAATATACTTATAAAAGTTTATATAAAATTATTTGAAAATTTTAATACAGGTCGATAATATTAAACAGGTTAACAGGTGTGGAGTAACAATCAATTATTATCTCAAATAAAGGTAAAAAGTGTTATAAGACGGAACTACTACTTTTAATTCCAAACTCAGCATCTCTCCAACATTAATTCCCTCCGTACAACAAAATGAAAGTTAAATTCAACCAAATCTATGACCATCATTAATACTGTTTCATTCTCTGATACACAGTACAATAGCATTCAAAGTAAAATCATGATGAGCGGAGAATTTAGAATTAAAATTTTTTAAAATTCATGACTCAATTTACTTGAGCTGAAAATTTCATTGAATACGATAATTTTTATGATCTGCTTAGAAAAATTTTATATAATTATAATTTTTTATTCGAGTATCTAATTTTATTTAACAATTCTAATTTAGAATTTACTTTTCGAGATCTACGCGTGAAGCCATTCCCACTGAGGTTGAAATTTAAATTAATTGTTTCGACTTCCGTTTTTATATTTTAAAATATTTTTAAAATATTTTATATTTTGTCTATTTTAAATCTGATTATTTAGATATTTTTGATTGAACTAGATTTAGAAATATATTAAAATTTATTATCTTTATTTATAGTAGGATTCCGGCATCACCCTATATATAAACGTAGCGTTTGATTAATGTAATTAACGATATGTAGGAAAATGAATTATTAAGATGAAAATTTTAGTTTATTTTTAAGATGCGTTCTCTTAAGTTTTCCTTTTAAGAAACTCAATTGGTAAATATGGTAACAGAAAATAATAACTAAATCTATCTAAATTCTTATCTAGAAAATGATAACTAAAATATCTAAATATATCTCGAATCATGCAAAACTGATTCGAACTTGAATCAAATCCAACGTCTTGAATCATGGTGCGATCACATTATCAAGCCAGATACTTGATTTACGACGACGACGATGGGACCGTGTCCACATCAATTATCCATCGCCGTCATGCTCGAAATTTTAAAAACAATCTATTATATATATATATATATATATATATATATATATATATATATATATATATATATATATAGTCCGACTACTATACTATCAATAGTATCAAGTTATTGGTGCTATCAAGTTTTCTATCCTTATATCAACCCCTTTGATTATTTTCACCCATTAAATTTTACTATTTTTCTAACCACCTATTAAACCCAAGGGGCCCATAATCATCTCAACCACACATCTTTTAATGTAAGGGTTAAAAACTTAATAGCATCAATGACTTGATACTATTAATAGTATTCCAGCCTAACTTTCTCTCTCTCTCTCTCTCTCTCTCTCTGTATATATATATATATATATATATATATATATATATATATATATATATCAGAGTTAAAATTATAATTCTTTCAGGACGTGGGCAGATTCGCCATTAGTCCAAACGAATAGAGTCTCCTCTATACACGCATGACTAGACAAGTATAATAAACATACAATTACAATCAGAGTTACTAACTAACATCTTAAATAATTTAAGCAATAATTCATAATAACAAAACCCAATATGGATCAACTGAATTAATAGCATAATCATAATCTCAACAACTACCATCTTTATATGCATAATATAATCACGAGTGGAAATTGAATCTCTGAAATATAAACATAAGCAAGAAAAAAAGGCTAGCACTCTAGCTAGTATAGCGGGACAGTTCTATCACGGAATCGTCACATCACGTCCCGACTGCTCACTACCCGATGAACCTGAAAAATAGGTCACCAAAGAGTGTAAGATACAACTGAATGTATCCCAATGAGTACAACGAGGCAGAGATGAACAAGTCGTACCTACTGATATACATTAATCAAAATGCAGTAAGCAGATATAAAGAAATTGAAAGTAGATCTGAAGCAATAACTGTAAGCAGATATGAAGTAATAATTGTAAGCAGATATAAAGCAATAACTGTAAGCAGATATGCATCAAATGTATGATAATCATCCAACCCAATCATGTGCCACTGTTGGTCTCGAGGATCTCAGGCTAGTGTCTGACCAAAACTAACATATACCCCACACCTGCTGACTATGAATGGGACTCAATATCACCTGGTCCCATAGATGGAGCAATATGACGGGCTCACATGTCAATCATACCACTCTACCGATAAAGAATACAATAAAGGGGCCAGTCCATTGGTGTACGTGAAAATGTACAACTGGTGCATAGCAATCTCAATGTGGATGCTCAAGCTCGCTGTCGAAAAACCAGAATGTGGCAAAAGCCAAGAACTCCAAAACGAAATTTAGAGTAAATCACAGTGTTATAATGTCATAATCAAAATAATATCCTCCTAGTCTAACAGGCATAATAATCTAGATGTAATGACAAGTGACAGAATATAGCAGAAAGAGATATATATCAAGTAACGACTAAAATACCAACTAACACTGAGAATATCATGGCATGTAGATATAGAGAAGGGGTAAATCACAGTGCGGAATGTAATAACTGAAGAAGAGCTAGCAAGATAACCAAAGGTCTAATCGACTATGGTACCCAATCAAGTTACACTATGCCAATACCCGAATCGAAATACCCACCTTAGTTTAGACGGTGCTAAAATCCGCTACTCAGTTCACGCGAAGGCTTTTGACTGCTCGGGCCTAAATCACAATCACTGATCAAATAATGACTCACACAAACCCAGCCCACTAACTCACAGTGTATTCAATAATAAAAACTGTAGACTTGACTTAAGCCCCGGGATCCGCCGAAATTTTCAATAATTCGTCGATCGACCGATAATGGTTTGAATAGTGCCTACAGGCTACCAAACTTACAAAACCATCACCTGCTACCCCGAAACACTTTATTTAAGGTGTCCGGACAGCAACGACTAATTTCGTGCCATTATTAAACCTAACTGTGCCATAATTACTGTAAATTACATTTAGATTCGCCGATTCGGCTCTAGAAGTCATCGACGAGAACGGGAAGTTACTGGACCAGCCAGGATAGCGTCGGGAACAGTCAGGGACACCTGACATTCATAAATATCCATCTAATTTTTTTAGATCGCGTGTTTTGCACCGAAACAACGATAAATCGACGATTTTGCCTATTTACAAGTCGAAAATCAAATTTAACTTATCGAAAGCCATCAAACTTTGAACGAAAAGTCTAGAGATCACGTGCACGCAACTTGAGGTAGCCTATCATGACCCGAGATAGCCAATTTGGATAGTTCGGGCATGCCAATAGACCCGCCAATTAGGCATGACCTTTTTATACCCGCAAGAAATAGAACATCATCTTAATCAATATGAGTGTACAATGAGATACAATATCAGACTAAAACTGCTAAACTAAATATTTATCCATTAAACAAAAAGTTTAATATGAAGCAAAAAGTAAGGTACAAGAGTGAACATCATGATATAGTATTAATTACAACTTTCTATCAACATGTACTTTAAAACAATAATTACAATTTTTAAGTTTTTCCTCAAAAAATACATAGTTCACTCAAAATACAAAAACCGATAATAAAACCGCTAGACCCTCTATGTCTCTAAGCTGCTGGACTCTTATCCCTATCACGTGCCTCATCGGCGGAACCTGGATCTGTAAAAAGTGAAACCAACGGGATGTGAGAACTACGAATAATTCTCAGTGGGTTCATCCACCGAGAAATATATTCTACATCTCTTGGTCCAATGAAAATAATAGTAGCTAGAATATATATGGAACATTGTAAATACTATACTTGCATGCTGATACAAAATCACTACACTACTAGACATGCTCAAAATTAGTATGCTACTATGTCATGCCACAGTAGGCTACTATGCCATAACCCGGCCACTATGTCGCTATAAGGATTACACCTAACCTGACCACATTGGTTACTTTTATTTTCTCTTTACTTTAGCCTTTCGAAAGTAGCTTGTCTAGTGGGCCCGTGCCCTAGGAGTCATGCTCCCAATGACGAATTTCAAATCCGAAGGTGTCATTTACAATATATTCTATCTTTAACCTTTCGGAAGTATCTCGCCTAAAAAGACCCATGCCCAGAGAGACGACATCAGCTCACACCTCTCAAATTTACGAGTTCCAAATCCGAAGGTGCATGTGACGCCCCCAATAGTCCCACATCGGATGTGGATGGAATTGTGATTAGGTTTATATGTGACATGGACACTAGTAATAATAACTGGGCTTAAGCATTTTGGGCTGTGGTTTGGGCCCAACAAGTTATTATTGCTAGTGGGCCGGGTCGTTATATTTGGTATCAGAGCCAATAACCAGCCGGAAGTGTGTGGCGAGTCTCGGCTGAGTCTGGGTCTAGATGACAGGGCTAGCAAGACGAGTCTCACATCGCCTGGTGATCTTGGGCTGTTGTGTGTGTGTTTGGGCTGACGAGGACGTCAGGCCTAAACGGGTGGAGTCTGTGACGCCCCCAATAGTCCCACATCGGATGTGGATGGAATTGTGATTGGATTTATATGAATTTGGACACAAGTAATAATAACTGGGCTTAAGCATTTTGGGCTGTGGTTTGGGCCCAACAAGTTATTATTGCTAGTGGGCCGGGTCGTTATATTAATGTAACGACCCGGCCCACTAGCAATAATAACTTGTTGGGCCCAAACCACAGCCCAAAATGCTTAAGCTCAGTTATTATTACTAGTGTCCATGTCACATATAAACCTAATTACAATTCCATCCACATCCGATGTGGGACTATTGGGGGCGTCACAGACTCCCCCCGTTTAGGTCTGACGTCCTCGTCAGCCCAAACACACACACAGCAGCCCAAGATCACCAGGCGATGTGAGACTCGTCTCGCTAGTCCTATCATCAAGACCCAGACTTAGCCGAGACTCGCCGCACACTTTCGGCTGGTTATTGTCTCTTATACCAAATGTAACGACCCGGCCCACTAGCAACAATAACTCGTTGGGCCCAAATCACAGCCCAAAATACTTAAGTCCAGTTATTATTACTAATGTCCAAGTTTCATATAAACCCAATCACAATTCCATCCACATCGGATGTGGGACTATTGGGGGCGTCACAGTGCATTTATATTACTTTTTTATTTTCCTTTTTAAACCTTTCAGAAGTATCTCGTCTGATGGACCCATATCCTATGGGCCACTATGCGCGCTCACCCCAAATGACAAGCCTCAAATCCGAAGGTGCTGTTTTTTTTTTTTTATCTTTTACTTTTGCCTTTTACTCTAGATTATTAACTCTAAGATATCCAAGATGTCTCAAGAATCATCATTTAGGTTAGTATTTTTTTGTTTACTCAAGTTTGCACATTCATCCTAAGTTCATTACTTTAGAGTCGCTAATAGTCACTAAGGACCAAAACTCTCATAAATCACTCAAACCCTAGAGTATATGTAGTATCACGACCTTTCTTATTTTCTTTTTAATTCCCTTTGAATAAAATTAGTTGTTTGGGGTTAATTACCGAGTTTTCGTGGGTGGAACTTTTGTGCTTGCGAGTATTTTTCTGTGGTAGAGCTTGGAAAACGGAGAATGACAAAGCGATCGGATGGAAATCCGACTTACGGTTGCCCGGAATGTGGTTTTCTAGGTCTCGACGTCCGTAGTGTGCATCAGGTTCCGTGCTAGCTATTATAGAACGTTTCAGCGATCAGCACGCTTTTCGAGGAGATTGGAATCTTTTCCTTTATACCGAATATGGGTTTTTTCTTACGTACAAGAAAAATAATACTTCTTTTTTTAATTAATTTAATCTTTTTCAAGAACCGAAAACCCTAGTTCGGGGAGAGGAGAAAGAAAAGAGAGAAAGAAAACAGAGGTCGGTTATTCCATCTTCTCCGATCAACGTGCCGGTGTCCGGAAACGAAACGTCGTCGTCAACATGGAGCGGCTCGGCTTCCCACTACCGGCGAGGAGCGAGATCGGGTTGTCTTCTCCGTTGGAGTAAGGTTAGCGGCTTAACCTTTCTTTTCGTTGTCTTCGTTTTACGTGTTTTGTTGGCCGTTGGGGTTTCGCGTTTTGGGTTTTGCGTTTTGTTACCGTGCAACGCTAGGATGCCCTAGCCGCCACCGCGCCGCAACCTCGCTGCCGCCGCGCGGACAGGGCACGCGCTACCCGTGCGCTGCTAATGGACCTTGCTGCGCTGTCTGTGCGCCCGCGCGCCCACGCGGGGCTGCAGGTCGCGCCGCGCGCGGAGCTGCAGGTTGCGCCGCGCGCGGGGACTGCAGGACGCACCGCGCGCGGGGCTGCAGGTTGCGCCGCGCGTAGGGCCTACAGGACACGATGCGCGCGAGGCTGCAGGTCGTCCCGCGCGCGGGGCCTGCAGGGCACGCCGCGCGTGGGGCCTACAGGACCCGTCGCCCACCGGATTGCAGGTGCGCCACGCGCGGGGCTGCAGGGTGCGCCGTGCGCGGGCCTGCGGGTCGCGCCACGCACGGGGCTATTGCTCGCGCGTGCGCGGCGCTGGCTTGCCGCCCACGCGTGCTGCACTGGGCCGTCGCGCCGCTGCTTTGCCGCACCGCCGCTTCGCGCCCACGCAAGCACACGCGGGCTTGTGCCCGCGGGGAGCGATGCCTCGCGGGGCAGCTGCGCTATGTGCGGAGCCCGCGCTGGGCAGCCGCGCTGCTGCCCCCGCCGCCCGCGCATGTTGTTTTGGGCCCCCGTGCCGCTGCTTTGCTGCGCCGCGCCGCATGCGCCGGGCGGGGGAGGTGCCCGCGCGAGGCCATTGCCGTGCCACGCCGCATGCGCCGCGCGAGGGAGGTGCCCGCACGGGGCTGTCGCATGCGTCGCGCCGCCCGCACCGCGTTGTTATTTGCGCCGCGTCATGATGGGTTGTAGTGTTATCGGTCTTTTCTGAACAGAGGTTGGGTCTACCTTTTTTGCGGGGCTTGGTAGTGTTACTGATGCTTTCTTTTGGGGGACTTTTTAGGTCCGGGAGTCGTGCAAAAGCGCGGGACAGTTTCAGGTGTTTCGGTCGACGTTTCCTGAGTTGGGTACCCTTTCCTTCGTCTTTGATGTTTGGTTGCATTCACAGGATTTAAGAGTATGGTAGTTGCGTTTTGATCCACGTTGTGAGTTGATGACTAACCCCTATTATGCATATGTATCGGTTCTTATTTTACTTGGAGCGACCGTGTGTCATGAGACTCTATGACACATGTTGGTGTTTATTACTATGCTCATG
Source organism: Tillandsia fasciculata (assembly GCA_029168755.2). Classification (NCBI taxonomy): domain Eukaryota; kingdom Viridiplantae; phylum Streptophyta; class Magnoliopsida; order Poales; family Bromeliaceae; genus Tillandsia; species Tillandsia fasciculata. The sequence continues at coordinate 18,332,920 of CM054948.1, forward strand.
GCGCTTACACGCACACTAGCGGTTTGGCCGTCGTGTCGGTGTACTTTTTCGGAGGAGTGGTTTGCGAACCCGTGAACCCCACGAGGTGACGTTAGTGGGGGCCCCTTGCGGCTATTTGCGGTGCTGCATTCGTGCAGTGGGGGGTTAAATGCACCAAGGTGAGAGCGGGGCAGTTGTTCTTGTGCCTGAGGTCCCCGGACCGTTTAGGCAGGTGTTCAGTACGGTTTTACAGGGAAGTACGATTAATTGCATGATGGGGAGTTGTGGATGCTCTGGAGTTTACGGTTTAATTTAATATCTGTACCTCTTGTTATCATACCTGTTTTTACGCTTTACCTTTACTCTATGTGTCACTGACTTCCCACACTGTGATAGGTTCGGTCAGGGGTGGGATCTGGGACGGCGGTGAGGCTACTACTAGAGAGATTTAGCTCTTCTGTGGCTGGTGACATTTTCCTTTTTGCACTTGATTATTTCGGTTAGTTAGTTGTGAGCATGTGATTTCTTTTATTGTGGATAATGTGGATGTTGGGATGGACTTTTGACTCGGTGATCGACCGTTTTTCATTATGCTTCAGTTATGCTTTACGTACGGCCATTTTTAAAATGAAAAGGGATTGCGAAAATGATTCCAAAACTAAGTGTCGTGTGGGCACTATTTTACAAAACCGTGGATTTATCCTTTCAAACTCTTATTGCCGTTAGAAAAGAGATTACGAAATTGTTTTAAAAACTAAGTGTCGTGTGGGCACTGTTTTACAAACCCGCGGTTTTATCCTTTCAAGTTTACGTTATCGGTTGGTCAATGTGATTGTTTAATGGTTCTCTTTTAGTCTTCTTCTTGACTGGAGTGGTTAAAGTGTAGTTGTGGTTTCTACGCCGTGCATACGCAAGGGTGGCTCGATTGTTAAAATCGAAGACGCTAGCGTATGTGGCGGGTCTGCGCACGTGACCGGCGGGTGTTCCCTTTCAAAAAAAAAAATTTATTGCGCTATTTTCTGCTTTTATAAACCCCCGGGGCGTGATAGTATATTAACTCTATGTTGAAGACTCTACATTTCCACCTTAGGTTTTCCTAAGTTAAATGCCACTTATTTTAACCTAGAGTTGTCTCCTAGGTTTTATACCACACATTTGACCTCTTGACCTAGGTTTTCTCCTAAGTCCAAATACTATTTGACCACATGCATGAACAATCTATAACTAGGTTTTAATTACAATTATCTCTTAGGGTTAAACCCTAACTTGTTCAATAGCCATGAGTCCTTTACAAACCTACTCTTACTATCATGCCTCTAAATTTGAAAAAAAAAGGAAAAGAGTATAGATCACCCTTTTTGGTAGAATCCCCCACCTTGTATTCTCTTTGGAAGGAAATGTGGCTTGATCTCTATAACTGCCACAAAATTTCCTAAAAATAGGATAAAAATTTATAAGAGATCATTTCATCTCTTCTAAATTCATAACAAATTTAAGAACATCAAAACTCTAATATTTTCCACATACCTTTCTTGAGCTCTTGGCCAAAGAAGATAGGGAGAGGGTTTTATCTTCACTCCATTGCCTTTCTTGAGGTTCTCTCTACTTTCTCCAAGCTATTTTGGAGATCAATCCCTAAGCTCAAGCCTCCCACAGAGATTTCCCCCTCTTTGTTGTTGCTGCTGCTGCTTCTCTAGAGAGAAAACGTAGGGAGCGAGAGAGTTGGAGAAGAGAGTGAGAGAAATGAGGGAGAAAGAGAGGGAAAGAGATGGGTTTAACTTCGATTGGAATGCAATTTGCTTCGAACCAAACTTGTTTTAAATTGTTTTTATCATGTTCTTAAATATATTTAGAATGACTTATCCGCACTTTGCTACTTTAGCGAAAGCCGGTGCACTACATAGCCCACATGGCTATAATTGCAACTAGACTCTTACATAACCCAGAAATTGCCATTTTGTCGAGGAGGGGGACCACCAACATAACCCGGTCCCGCTTCGGCACCCGTAGGTTCTGGAATAACTTCTCCATGGAGTCGACCCATGACTCCATGATAATCGGCTCTAAGCCCTCGCTGCTTAAAGTAGGCGGGTGGAACTTCTGAAGATTGTCGAGGCTCTCCATCGCCTTGTCTTTCTCCGCCTCCTAGGCCGCATACTCAACATCAAATGCACCCGAGTCAGACTGTCGGGGCATCTTCCTAGTGACCCTGACCGATGGTCTCAATGTGGGGAAGCTTACCTGATGGTTGGCTGGCGCCGGGGAGTGACGGCGACGGCGGAGCTTGGTCAAGAACAAGAACAATAAGCCTAGGGTTTGCGATTGCGGCCTCAAGACTGAACGAGAAGCCCTCAAACTTCTCAGGGAGTCTCCTTGGATCCAGCAGAGGGGGCTCAGCAAATTGGTTCACCCGCGAAGGCCCTGAAGGCGGTGCGCTAAGAAGTCCGGCCAAAATTAGGGTTCCGACGCCTTATCGTTCCCGCCGGTTAACTAGAAAGTTCTAGGCGTCATGGTTGCACCAAGAGAATCCTCAGGAGGTCAGGAAGACAATGAGTGATGTCTTGGGCCAAGAAAGAAAGGGTTTGCTCACCTCTATTCGAGAAGAAAGATGAAGAAGAAGATTTTTCTTCTTCAGCGCAATGCGGCAGAGCTTGACGATCAGGCTCCTCGAGGTCTGTCTCCAGAGAGAGATGAGTATCCCAGCGTGATCCTAGGGTAGTTGCAAGGGGTCTAATGCTCTTTTTTCCTCCCACACCCGAGATCAAGGAAAAAGGTACCTTATTTCTCCTTTTCTGGCATCTACAGGCGGCGGCCAGGGGTGGCTGGGCTCGGGAAAGGTGCATAGGTGAGAGAGGGAGGCGAAGGGTGCAAGGGGTTTCAACAGTTGTGCGGCTAGGGTTAGGTTAGAGGGATTTCTTGAGTTTATATAGAATTTGGGAACAAGATGCTAAAAGGTCCCTCAATCTTTGATATTATGATCCGAGTCTTTCACAGGGAGTGCATTATGCTGAGAGGCCCCTCCACACCAATTTTCACGTAAATCGATGCATGAAATAAAAGGTTTCATGCATGAATACACTATAAAAGTAGGCGTTTACACGTTTTTCGTGGCTTTCAGGTCATCGAACAAAAAAACGGACATCACCACATCATTCAGCTCGACGGGACTGTTCAAATAGTGATTTTGTTTCGTCGCGATTTGGTCTCGATAGGTCGTAGTCATTTCTTCAGTGAAAACCATACTTTTTCACGTTTTACAATAATTTTGGTTCGTCAAACTAGAAATCGAATCGCGTCATATCGTTCAATTCGATGAGACGGTTCAAGTGGCTATTTTACTTCGTTGAGTTCAAACCCCGTTAGATTAGATTAGCAACTTTTTCACGTATAATTTTAAATTTTAAATTTCTGAATTATTAAATTTTAAAAATTAAATTTAAATTTTTAAATTTAAATTTTACGAGTATTATAGAAAATAGCTAGATTTCAACCAGCATTAAATTACTTAAAAATGAATTTATCAAAATTTCAATTCAGATAGCACTTATGTGACAGATCCGGCCAACTAAACAATTTACAATATTTCTTTAGACTGCTTTAGGGCCAAACAACTTTACATCCTACATCAAGGCCGAACATGTCACTACAACAATTATCATGTGCATGACGTAGGTTCTTCCAAAAAAAAAAAAAAAAAAAAAAAAAAAAAAAAAGGGAAAAAGCAAGGCAAAGTATGATGCATGATGACATAGGTACGTACCAATGAAAACATACATTCCCAAAACATAAATATAAGCAATATTCAAGTGTTAAATAAAAAGTAAAAGTAGATAGGAAATAAACTAGAGAGGGCCATGCAAGAGTATTCTTTTATCTTTTTGGATCCCCATCTCAAATGCTTAATAGTTAAGTAAGGAATTTAAGGAGGTTGGATGTTGGCCTCCACATGTGCTTTTTTTTTTTTTTTTTTTTTTTTTTTTTTTTTTTTCAAATACTTTATTTAATATTGTGTCACACCCTAATAATTTTACATCGAATAAAAATAAAAAAATCTATATTATACTTCTATAATTTTACATGAGATAAAAATAAAATCATGATTTGATATATAAGAGATTATAAATTTTAATAATAATATCTGGTTTTAAATATTTTGTATTGATGTTTTGAATTCAACGGGTTATTATTACTAGCAGGGCGGATCTTATCAGATCGGATCGTTATATTTAAAATCAGAACCGATTTACCAGCCGAAAATATAAGGCGAATCTCACATTGCCTGATAATGTTGGACTATATGTGTGATTGAACTGACGAGAATATCAGGATCTTGTTTAGTTTCATATCGGATAAATATAAAATTATGATTTGATATATAAGAAACTATAAACTCTAATAATTTGGTAGAATTATTAATGAATTGGATGAAATTAGTTTCTAAAATTTTTAAAAATTTGTAGGGTCTCAATGGAAAAAAAAAAAAAAAAAGAAAAAAAAAGAATATATATAATTATATATATATATATATATATATATATATATATATATATATAAAGGGGGCTATCTTCGAATGGCCTATATAGTTCAGCGGGAAACCTTAAAATAATATACTCAAAACCTAATGCGTGGGGAAGGTTAGTGATAGGGTATCACATATCACATGGAAAGTGATAGGCACTTTGTAGATGATCTATTGGATGACCCTTTTTCCCTTTTACTTTCTCCTTTTTTTTCTTCCTTTTTTTTTTTTTGTTTTTTTTTTTTTTTTTTTTTTTTTTTCTTTGTTTAGTGGTATATAATAAGTGATAATTTGGAGGTATTAGATGAGGTTTAATTGGACCCATGGAGGATTTCATGAATCTAAAATAGGTGATAAATAAATAAAAAAAATTAAAAAGTACTCTAAATTTAAAGAATCGAAAAAGAAAACGAATACAGATCATTTATATGATTCAACCAAAAAATAAAAATGGAGTATTAAAAAAAAGATCAATTTCTCACATATATACAATGATTTGAAAGACATCTAATTATCTGGAAAAAATTCATTTGCTTGTAAATAATTTTCTAATGAAATTAACTTTCCGTTGAACTAAAATTCATAGGAAAATTATTGGTTTTTCATGATATGTGAGATAGAAGTTAGTGGTTTAGTTTTACTAATTTTATTTTTTGTTTTATGGAAAGTGAGTATTGTAAAAGTCTAAAATTTTCTTACTTTTGCGTTTGTTTTACCGAAGTAATTCCCCAAGCACAGGTGACAAAAGTTACAGTAGTTAATTTTTTTTATTAATTTTTGTCTATATTTTTTCCTCCTGTATTTGACTTCTTTATGATTAGAGCAAAATCAATTACCATGCTATATATATTTCGAATTCTGAAATTATAAAATTTTCTAATTTTATATTATAAAATTTTCTAATTTAATTTTATTTTGATTATTCCAATTAGCTAAGTTTAGATTATATCTAATCTTATTTTGATTATTTCTATTTTTGACGAATTTGTTTTCATAGTTGTATTAGGATTTAACCACTATTATAAATATACTCTTTATTTAATTAATTTGATGTGGCAGTTGAGAAGGAGTAAGGGTGTATTTTTGAAATTAGGTTTAATAAGAAACATATTTTGTACACCATTTTGATTATAATGAAAATTTTCGCTTCGTCTTCGTCCGTGGATGTAGGACAGTAACCGAACCACGTAAATATTAGTGTGCTTTGTTATTTTTTTCTTTCTTTCTTTCTTAATTCTCTTTTGTTTTTTTTTTCACGCTCAACGAAATAGATCTTTCCGCCTTTATCCTAACAAACTGGTATCAGAGCCGGATTGTTCATTTGGATATTTAAGACGTCAACGAAATTTGAGATCGAAAAATTTGATCACTCTAGTAGTTTCGTTCCACAGTAAGTTATCGTTCTGATGCAACAGATGTTGCAAAAGGCGTGTTGGGGCCAAAAGTGGCTGTGTGCAATCGGCCCCTGGGAGTGACCCTCAGAGATGTCGAACGTGCCTCGTGCCAATGGATCAAGCGATTGGATTGAGGAGGGATCCGCTCGGCCGGGTTCTCCTCTGGTAACTCTCACGACCGTTCGGCCTAGAATAGTCGAATCGGGTTTAAAGAGGTTGAGAGGGATTGCTGGGTTTGACTTAGAATAGCCGAACCGAATGAAAGGATAATGACACGACTAAGGAACCGATTGACTTTAAACCACAAGAAACACAAATAAAGACATGGCTGATGATCCGGTTTACACTTTATATTGATTGGAAAGGGGATACAAGGAAGAAGGTAGGGATAGAAGGATTACAAGTAAGCCTACTCCAAGGAAAGTATTAAAGAAAGCGGTAAATCTAGGTATGAAAAGTTAAGTTAACTTACTCCTAAATATGAAGAAGCTGGAGTGGTACTGGGCTTACGAGGTTGTTGGACTTATTTTTCTTCGTTGGTTCGCTTATTTATACCGTTTCGAACTAAGGTATGCAACCGTCGATTTTAGAAATCGGCGCAATCTAAGGGGAATCATCGTAAACTCCTCAACTACTTCTTTTTGAGTTGACTCTTCTCCAAAGGATATTAGTTGTCTTTCCGTCCGGATTCATTCCCCAATAGTGCACCGGAACGTGATCTTCGGTGCTCTCCAATGCTGGACGTCGCTTGCCGTTTCGGAGCCCGTCGCGAGATTCGTGCTTGAATCCTACCTTTATTCTATTTAAGATCTTTCCTTCTGCAGCTTCGAGCAGCTGAGAATTGACCTTGACTTCGCTTTTTCTGTCGCCTGACTGAAGCGGTCTGATACCTTTCTTCAGCTGAGAGACGGTCTTGGATGGGACGACAATCCTCCTATTGACCACTTCTCTTGTCGGCTGACTCTCCTATCGGCTGACGCTCTCAGACTATGTCGCTTGCCGCATTCTTACGCGACTGAGATTGGCCCTGATTAGGATACGGATCCCTATTCCTTCATCGGCTGATGTTTTCAGCTGATGACATGCATTGCACGCTGTTGTCCTCCACGATCGAGACTGGTCTTAATCAAGACACGAGTCCCTCTTTGTCGACTCAAGCCCCTATCGGCTGAAGTCTTTCTACCGGTGGTCGCCATGTGTCACCTCATATCTTGGCAAGATATTTTCTCACTGCCCGAGGGATTCACAAACAGGTGCCGATCTTTCTCGCTATTCGGCGAAACCGTCCTTCGTCGTTTCCCTCTTTGTTGAACGCTGCTATTTTCTAGGACGATTGTCATCCTGCCCTTCTTTGCTGGCCTATAAAGAGGGCCGCTGCTTGCAGCTTTCTTTGCATCTCCTTACTTTTCCCATGACGATTCTCATGCCAATGCTACAGCAATGCTCTGGTCGTAGCTTTTTCATCCTTGAGAGTGCTTTTGGGGCAGTTTCTCAATTTGATCTTGGCGGCGTTTCAACGCCAGCCGGTGAAAGTGTCTTCACTCCTTGGCATTTCAAAGGAGATTCTTTCGGGAAGACCTTTGGGCATGGTCGTCTGGTTTGAGATCTTATGCACGATGGCCCGGCCGACTGGCGCCTCTATCTCCGAGAGTTGGAGGCTTTTGAGCTGTTCGGCGTTTGATTTCCCTCACCGGGGCGGCGCACCATCATGATTTGGCCGACCTTCTTTTTAGCTTGGTCTCTATCGTCCCAAGGGAGGGCATCGTGCCTGATATGAGTTTGTCGTGGGAGTACCAAGGATTTTGAGACCCGTCGTCATCACGGTGGTCGGATGTCTCGATTTTTAAAAGGCAGCGCTTGATCCTCTGCCTTTAGCCTCCCTCTTGGTCCGTCTTGGTGGTGGTTCTGTCCTCCACCAACCCTCTTCGTCGACCACAACTCTCCTTTTTCTGAAACACTTTTGTATTTTGCTCTTTTTTTTTTCTCGAGTTGTCTACAAGTCGGTTTACTAAATGTGAAGTTTTCTTATATTTTTGCTTCACATCCTCCAAAACCGATAGTTGTGTTTCAGGTACCTTCTTGGTCGGTTGATTTACTTCCAATCTGTTTGTTGCCCGTGTACTGGACTCGGCTCTAACGGGCCTGCGTATAATCGAACGTTTTTAGCTAAATGTAGCATGTTGTACCCGATGTCTTCAACCGATCGGGTGCCTCGCCTTCTCCCTCTTCGGCCTTGATCTCAATAGCCGAAGCTCTCTTCTGGCCGCCCCCTTTGGCCGACCTTTTCAATTCTAATGTTGGGTCTGGGTCAATAATCATTTTGATTTGACCCCAATATGTTGGCCGAATCTTCATCGGTCCAGAGTTTCTTTCCCTTAATATCCTCGGCTGCTTCAACCGAAGAAATAATCACGACCTCCGCATTTCTTCCTTCCAGAGATTGTTTGTTGTGATCTTCCTTAACGCTGGTGTTGCGCTGAACCCCTGCCTCGAGGACTCTCAACCAGGCGTTAAGCTCCTGAAAAACGCCCACCGGTCCACCTATTATTAATCGCGGCGTGGTGGGCTTGTCGCGTGGTGACGGCTCTGACTCCCAGACTTCGCAACTTCTTCGCGTTGGTTGGACCGACATATGAAGCATGGACTGTGGCCCTTGAGCCGTCGTAGCCTCCTTCACTGCCTCAGCTCGAACTCATTGCTGCCGACGCCTTTGTGTTTTCGTCATAGCCGACCCATACCATCTTTTTGCTATAGCCCACCCGTACCACCAGTGCGATCTTCGTGCGACGGGCTGCGACTCGGCCGCGCTATCGACCAACGTGCCTACTTCCCTCAGGTGTTCTCTGAGGATCTCTCGCATCTGCCATGGCTCTGGGCAGGGCTGGATTTGGCGCTGCTCTACTAGGCGTTTTGCCAGAGCATTCACCTCTCTAGTCGTAAGCCATAGGAACTCCATATCTGGCGTGAAGGGAGTGGTTCTTGCCTACACTTGATTGTGTAGTGCACCGACTCCGCAAAAATGGCGAAGTGCGACAAAAATACTTGTAACACATATAAAATATAATTACAAGTGAATTTGAAACATTTCAAATCGATGCAAAGGCCGTCGAGTCGAAAAGTGAGTTGGAGTTGAGAAGTTGGAGGCTTCAAGTTGTGAAGCTTAAGTTGTAGTGCACCGACTCCGCTAGAGAAGTTTGAGGCTTCAAGTTGGAGGCTTCAAGTTGTGAAGCTTAAGTTGTAGTGCACCGACTCCGCGAAAATAGCGGAGTCCGGCGAAGATACTTGTAACACATTTAAAATATGATTACAGTCGAATTCGGTGCATTTCAGATCGATGCGAAAGGCACCGGGTCGAAAAGTGAGTTAGAGTTGCAAGTTTTTATATGCTACAGTTTTTCTTGCAGCTTTATCGGCAAGCATTTTCGAGATCCTTTCTTGAGAACTTAGGGCAATCAAAAATATAAAAAGAAATCATGGGGAGCCTCAGAAAAGTTTGTAGATGAAAGGATAAGAAGAGCTGAAGAGGGAAACCAAAAGAAAAGAAGAAAACAAAGAGGAGCAAAAAGGGAAAAAATGTAATTTTCTCCCTAGAAACTACAGTTTTTTCTTTGCAGTTTTTCGGCAAGCGTTTTTGGGACCCTTTCTAAGGAGTTTAGAGCCATCAAAAAATACAAAGGGACCTTGGGAAGGCTTTAGAAAAGTTTCGTGACAAGGGGAAAGAAGAAAAAGGGTTAATTTACATCTTCTCTGTTGGCGAGTTGAAGTGGAGAAAACCAATGCCCATTGCCCATGTTTTGGCAGAAATCTGGTGCAGGGGGCTGGGACAATGAAGGGATTTAGCCTTCAAGTGGTGGGCTTTTTGGTAATTCCACATAACATGAGACTCCACCAATCCTCTGACTGCATTAACTCCCTCACCCTCTCTCCTCTCCTTTCGAAATACCCCCCCTCCCAACCGAGATTCGTCATACACTTTCGGCTGGTCATTGGCTCCGATACCAAATGTAACGATCCGACCCACTAGTAATAATAACTCGTTATATCTAAACCACAATCTAAAATACTAAGCTCAGTTATTATTATTAGTGTCTATAGTCTCTTATAAACTCAAAAAAACTTTATTTTCATTCAATATGGAACTATTGGGGTGTCACATCTTATGAGTACGTCAGAACTTAAATGAAAGATGAATGTGATACCATCAAAATATGAAATAGTTCTATACATAAAATATAGTATAACTATATATATTTTTTATTTTGATTATAATATTTTGATCAATGATTAGATTTAAAAAAAAAATTAAAAAAATAAGCAGGCTAGAAATTTAGTTTGGTAAATGCTATGTGTACACCCCATTTATGATGTACATTTTATACCCTATTCATCTAAGGGTGGGATGAATTTCATCCATCACTTCGAAGTGATAGATAAAGAAGCCCCCATCATGAAATAAGTATGGTGTAGAATGTACACTTATTTTTGAGTGTACATATAGCATTACTTTATGCCGACTCTCTTATAAAGCAGCCCATCACATCAATTATTTCGTAATGAAATAAAAGTGTTTGATGTGATACCTTGTACGTACATTGATAACTTCCCCTGTGTACTCCATTCTTTCAATGTTTATTTTGACCTCTTTATTCTATCAAATGGATAACACACAATCATCTCAAACGGGAACATCTCAGAGAAAGTAAAAATATTGAGAATATAGCTCCATTTTATCTTTTTCTACGGCTAGATTTATTAATTGAAATAATATTGTTTTATGTAATATATAAAAATAATTTTTCATCTGAAGTGTCACATCCCAAATTATACTGAAATTCAAATTTGTCAACAGATTTACCGTCTATATGAAAAGTTTTTGCACAAATAAAACGTCTAATGTATAATAAACCATAATAACTACTGCTAAACAGATATTAGAGTTGAAAATAAAATTACATAATATTCCAATATACATGAATTACTCTCCAAAAACTAGCTATGTCAGGATACTCCTCTAGCTCAACTAGTTTCATAGGTAGGAATCTAACTCGTAACTCTCTTATCTTGATCAGTAGCAGCTACGGACGCAGAATTAAGTCTCTACAAAAAGGATCAACAACCGCAAATGTGAGAACTACTTAAACAAAGTAGTTCTCAATGGGTATTATCACGATTGCGGATGATCTACTTACTAGGTCTACTAGAGACAAGTAAACATTTACTAAAAATGTCACGCCCCAAGATCGAAACTGCGATCCGGACTCGCCAATAGATCCGCCACCCATACGGTAATCCCGTATAGACGAAGCATCAAACCTGCAAAAAATAGTATCTAGCAACTATACAGATATCGGAGCTGAAAATAAAATTTACTAAATAAAATAACCAATCTACTATATCACTGTACAATCAAAAATCTCGAGATACAACATTTATGAACCCAAAAGGGAGGTAAACTAACAATAGTAATACATGATCCAACTCCCAAATAAAAATACAACAGTGTAGAGGATAAACCCACAATCCGGGTTGGTACATCTATCTTACCAAAATAAACGACAATGGTAGGGATCTATCTCGTGATTCTCTGTCCTCGATCCGTCAAGCCAGCTGGAGTAGGAACGGACGGAAAAGCCTCTATAAAACTGTCACTAATAGAGGGTGTGAGAACTACATCAAACATAGTTCTCAGTAGGTACCGTCTCCAAGCCCAACGGTCAGCCCACTAAGTCTACTGTAGGCATAAAATAATAGAAAAACTGTAATAAAGAAAGAATAAGCTGGAAAGAAATCTACAGCTATCATGCCTCTATCTACGATGCTCAATGGGTGAAATAGATTATAATATGCAACCACTCGAACTCGAGGTGCCCAAACGACCCAATCGTACTGACTGCCACATAAAGTCCAGTCAAGCCTGCGCTCACCTACCACCACCTCCACTCTTTGGGCAGGATTTACATAGGGCGTCCCAACGGACTAAAATAACCAATGCGCGAAACTGCCTCAATAGGCCCAACCATTGCATCCGGAGCGGCACTCAAGGGTAGCGACCCCACTGAGTAAAAACAGCGTGGAATCAAGTATCACAATTATAGCACATGCAGGCTATAATCCAAATCCACGATCAACCAGATCGGAAACTCACAAACCCAGTCAACTCAACGACTAATAACAACGAGGGGTCCGAGAATTCCGGGAGACTGGCGCCTACAACCCCAATCAAACAAGAACAGGTTCCAGGCACCGCCTCCTGTAGCTCTCGACCCAAGTACGGAAATAGCCCTTGGAACCCAGATCGTCCGCATCCTCTTCGGATTAGGAAGTTTATATAGAAAAATGATATTTATTTCTGAAAGCCATTTTGATTTGAGGAAACCCATTTTAATAATTTTTAGTTCTTAAGAAAGTCAGTTAAAAACAAATTTTATTTTCCAAACTCCAGAAGGTTAGTGCCTTCACCTTAATCAAACAGGAACAAATTCCGGCAACCCTTCAAAATTTGAAAAAAAAATCTTGATTTACTGAAATCATGAGTGTCCAAAAATATTTTGGGTTTAAGGTCCTGCTATCACAAACTCAATGCCACCATGAACTCAGTGGCAACAACACTGGTCGGAGAATACTCGACGACCCGGGACCATCGTTTACCCAAATGGCTACACTCGGCCCCCAGACACGAGCACAAAATGCGTCCTACACTATTCCGACCACTCGACCCACTACCCAGGCGAGGAGAAACTCTAAGTCAAGAAAAACAATAAATCCATGTGCAGGAATACTAGAAATGAGATAAACTAACCCAAGTGAGAGTTTTCTTATAGTCTGGTTAAAGATCATGCAATCATATGATAAGGTGCTAGTCAAGGTTCCACAACTCACATTTATCATATCCAAGGCAAAGTCCTAACTCTATTATGTATGTCCACTGCAAAGATAGAATTAATAGGCGGTCCGCCGATTTTGGATGAAAATCCAACCCACCTGAAACTCGACGATCCGAGGTCCGATCGAGCTGAAATTGGACGTGCGTGTTCCTTAGGCTCCCACGGTTCTAACGAATCAAGAAACTCCCAAAAACTCCTCCCGGATAGTCGGAAACGGCCAAAACACCAAGTGCTGCCCAAACCAAAAGCAGCAAGCACAATCCTGTCATAGAGCTCCAGAAATAGGAAATGTTCACATTCGAAATACCTTCAAAATTTCCAAGGAAGGGAACGACTGCGTTTCTCTCGAAGTCTAAATAGCGATCGAGACCTTAAACTTCCAAATCTGCCAATAAACAGTCGAGAAAATGCACAAATACTCCACGTTGTCCAGAAATTGCTATAGTACATGAGGGGTCCAAAGATGTTCCTAAAAACCCCATAAAAAGCCAAAATGGAGAAGAGTGATAAATACCAAAGTCGAAGGCCTACCTGTGAAGATCTCATGAAATTTTTAGCTCAAAATTCCCAAGGGTTAGCTAAGGGGAGTCCGTGGACGAAACATCGACGGAAAAGACCGCAGTCGAAGGAACGTCGAAGCTCGCGGAGTCGAGGAAGAAGATGATGAAACAGTTTTCAAATTCCTTCACCAATCCTTAGAAGCAAAGAAGACTCGTAAAGGATTACCTCTGCAAAAGGGGGCTCCAAGGCGATTTCTCAAAAATCCAGAAATGAAGGAGAGAGGGCCTATTTATAGAATTCTGGAAAAAGCCCAACTCTCGGATCCACAGTGACATTTCGAGCGCCCGAAACCTCTCAGGGTTGCCTCCTTGTGAGCACCCGAATCAACATGGCCACCCATCGCGCCACGCTTCGCCTATCCGCGCCCGTGCTCACAGTCAACGGCTCCGCCAATCGCTAGCCGCCACGCGTCCGTTACGCCCCGATAGCGTACCCCGCGCCAGCCAACCACTGAGCGCCACATGTTGCCCATCCGACAAGGCGATCCGCCCCGCACCCGAGGTCGCCGCGCGCCCACTCACGCGTTGACGCGTGTCCCTGCCTCTCGGTCGTCGCGCCGCGCCCGCCACGTCTGCCCGGCTGCTTCGCGCCTGCCCGCGCTGCCTGTGCTTCCTTGCGCCTGCTCGCGCTGCTCTGTGCTGCCTGTTACAGTAATCGGGCGCCCGAAAGTACTGTTTAGGGCGCCCGAAATAGTAGAAAAATGCCCAAAAACCACTATTTCGCTCATTTTTTGCAATGACTCCATTTCTCGTGTTCGTTTCGTGCTCAAACACCTCCATCACACAGTAATGGGCATCTAAAAGTCTTTGACCATGCTGCTAACATCCACGGAGATCCGGATCATCACAAAAATGTAGGAAAGTAAAGTTGGAATAGAATCTACAGCTACTATGCCTCTAAATACTGTGCAATGACGATGCTATGGAGCATAACTAAACAGATGCATCAACTCAAAACTAGGATCCCAACTAACCCAATTTCACTAACTGCCCAAAAAGGACCAATCAACCAGTGCCTACTTACTGCCACAATCGACCTCAAGGAAGCTGGCCATACACCATATCAATACCGAGGGTTAGTCCACTGTAGGTCACCGCACATGGTAGCAAAGACATCAATGCAATAATCACCTATCTCCGGAATGGCACTCGAGGGGCGCAACCTCATAGAGAAAATATGCGTCTATCTGCCGAGCTCAAATATGGCTCCCCGGGCTATAATCAATCTGAATGATCAACCAGATCAAAATGATTTATAATCCACATGCCTACAGCACAATCCGGAATAAGACTCAACAGTCTAGATCTACCGTCACTCCCAACAATACCTAATCTATACACTCGGCCCGCAACTACAAAAATTAATCAACTTGGCTTCTAATAGCATGAGTGAGAACGAGAGAGATCAGTACTACTCTATCGTAAACGCTCATAACCCACAACCGGGGTAAGTAATCACTAATATAGTAGCCTCACATAATCGGTAATGACCTCGATATCAGATCAATAATCTAGCGTAGGTTCAACATGCAATTGTTCAAATTGAGGGTTAAGTGCTCTACCATATGCTAGTCTGTACCGAATACAATTAGCAATAATTCTATGTCCAGTACATTTCAGATTCTAAGCATGATTAATGTCCAATGGAACTCATACTAAATAGTATTATATCCATATGCTTTACATATTTTATCACTAAACCAAGTATAACAAAGCATGCTGAACATGCTGTCACGCCCCGAGTCCGCCAATTAGTACGGATCGGGCACGCCAACAGACCCGCCAATCGGGTATGACCTTTCACTACCCGAAAGGAACGGTAAAATCCATGATAACACAACCAGTGTATGCGGAAGCTCGATATCAGAGTATTAAAAATCACTACAAATTTAAACTTTCATTTAATAAACAAACAGTTTAAGCGGTAATGAAAGCATACCAGAGTGAACCATAAATTAAATTTATTACACTTTACATCTTTGAACTTGCAAATAAAATTATTACAATTTTCTTTACATAATTTCCTCACCATACATAGTTCACTCAAGAAATATAAAAAGGGGTACCTCTGCTAGACCCTCTAGGTCTCTATGCTGCTGGGCACTTGCCCCTGTCGAATGCCTCGCTGTCTGCACCTGTCTCCGTCTCGACCGCGGCATCCATGCTCGAACCTGTGGGGGGTCACCCAAGGGGTGTGAGAACTCCGACAGAGTTCCCAGTGGGTTCAACCACCGAAAAAAAGTGTCCTACACCACTTGGTCCAATGGAAGCAATAATAATAGTGCTAGGAAACTAAAATCCTCAATATCAGTATGCTGCTACACTATCTGTATATACTCCCTCGACCCAGCACTACTCTGTCTAGCCACACTAGCTGCTAAGCACCAACTCGCCACTATGCCGCTGTATACAGGGTCAAACTAACCCGGCCACCTTGGCCACTCTAATTTCTCTTTATTCTTTAAATTCTGGTGCTTTAGTTCAAGTTAACCCTCAGAAATTCTTATCCAACGGGCCCCAGCCCGGTAGTCCTGCTACCATAAGATAAGATTTCCTAAGGTTGCCGATAACACCCGCAAGTGTTACCCCGTCCTACGGAAGAAACGTCCCGACGGGTCTCTACCCGGGAGAGGGGCACTGCCAACTGCTCCAACTTGGGCCGCGTTTCACCCCGTAGGTCCGCCCGTTTTATCTTTATCTTTTCTTTTGCCTTTAGCTCTTTGCTTTGGCCTTTACTTGGGAAGCTGAGTCTTGCTCACACACTTCCCCCGGAGTGACATATGCTCAACCCTCCCGTTGGCAACTTAGCTTTAATTCTTTATTCACTTGGGAGTGACATATGCTCAACCCTCCCAAGGGCCATTTAGGCTTTTCTTTTACAGGGTCCGAGGGTTCCAAAAGACGAATGCCTACAACCCCAATCAAACAAGAACAGGTTGTAGCATCGCCTCCCGTAGTGCTCGCCCAATACATTTTATCTTATCCTTTTTACCTTTCATTAATCATTCTCTTTCTTTAACCATTCTCTTTACACTTTATGTTCAGATGAGTTTAAGGCACCTTGGCACTCATCCACCCGGGAGTGACATATGCTCAACCCTCCCGTTTAGCATTCATGCCTCAATGCTTCTCTTTTACTTTTCTCTTTTATTTCAAGCATTTGCTTGTCTTGATCATTAATCACTTTTAGCTCGCTCTCGAGCAATTTGCTTGTCTTGATCATTAATCACTTTTAGCTCGCTCTCGAGCAATTTGCTTATCTTGCTTATTAGCCACTTTAGCTTCACTTAAGCTTTATTTCCTTTATCCTAAGTTCTTTACTCTAGGATAATTTGGGTGTCTATAACACCAATTTAAGTTTGAACAATTTACTCATTCACATTTCCACTTATTTTGCCACTTGGCAATATCTTAAGTTTCCTGACCACTTTATACTTTTCTTACTTGTTCTCAATTCACAACCCTAAGCTTCAATTACCCTTAAGGTTGCACTATATCACTGCACTATGTCACTAGGACACTAGTTACTTTCAATCTTATCTAACTTAAGAGTTTATTAATCCTATTTCCATTTTCTCTTCCTTTCATGTCTCCACATTTGATCATTTTCCATTTCCTTTATTTAACTCAGATTGAAGTTAAACTAATTAATCCCTTTACCCAGACGTCCTATGACTTTCTGGGGTTACAATATTTAATTCTTTAACATGGGGATCAAATCCCCATATTTCCTGATTCCTCACTGAATCCTAGAGTTTTACTAACTCTATTTTTTCCTGTTCCATGTTTAACCTAGGGTTGCACTAACTCTATTTCATCACTAGAGTTTAACCCTACTAGTTCATCTTAGGTTCCTTTACCTAAGTTCCATATCTTGTTTAACCTAGAGTTCTCTGACTCTATGTTTAACACTCTATGCTCAACCTTAGGTTATTTTTCTAAGATAATGCCACTCGTCGATCTAGGTATATCTCCTAGTCATCATGCCACTCGTTAAACCTAAATCTAGTTTCTCCTAGTCTTACTACCAACATGTTCTTTTCCCTATGTCTCACATGATTCCTAGGGTTAGACCCTAACATGATCACAATCATCAATAGCTAATCATTTTCATGCATGCAATTATTTTCATCTCCAGCACAAAAATAATATTTATTTTTCTATGCATGCCACTACTATCATGATTCCCTAACGCCTCTAACAGGCTACTATCATGCTTCTGGATCGAAAAGCAAAGGAGCAAGGGGAGAGGTCACCCAATTTCGGCAGAATTCCCCACCTTGTAGTGTACCCAATTGCTTGTAGACACTTGCAATTGGTCTCCGCGCTATCTCACTTGTTTCCTCGAGCTTGCACACAAAACGGCGCACTTCCCTCGAGTCCGCACGCAAAACGGTGCACGTCCACCAAACCTGCACGCAAAACGGTGCGCGTCAGAAAAACCCACACGCAAAATAATGCACGCCACTTCAATCGGCACGCAAAACGATGCGCGTCAACTAATCCTACACGCAAAACAGTGCACGTACCTCAAATCTGCACGCAAAACGGTGCAAGTTCGACTGTAGGGTTGAACGCAAAACGATGCACATTTTTTCTAGTCCTGCACGCAAATCGATGCAAAATATTAGGGTCGGCACGAAAAACGATGCGCGACAACTCAACCTGCACACAAAACAGTGCACGTACCTCAAATCTGCACGCAAAACGGTGCACGATCGACTGTAGGGTTGCACGCAAACGATGCACGTCTTTTCTAACCCTGCACGAAAATCGGTGCACGACAACAGGATCGGCACGCAAACGGTGCGCGACAACAGGATTGGCACGCAAAACGGTGCGCGACAACAGGATCGGCACGCAAAATGGTGCGCAACAGGCGAGTAAAACGGTGCACGTATCTCAAATCTGCACGCAAAACGGTGCACGTTCGACTGTAGGGTTGCACGCAAAACGGTGCACGTTTTTCTATCCCTGCACGAAAAACGATGTATATTATTAGAGACTGCACGCAAAACGGTGCGCGATAACACAACCGGCACGCAAAACGGAGCACGTACCTCGGGTTGGCACGCAAAACGGCACTTTTTTTTTCTTTCAATGTTGCACGCAAAACGGTGCACGTTCTCCGAATTTGCTCCCAAAACTGTGCATTTTTGCCGAATCCGCATGCAATACGGTGCGCAACAACACGATCGGCACGCAAAACGAGACGCGCCAAAAATGCCTGCGACAGTCCGGGCAGCAACGGTACAGTAGAACTCGGTCGCTAACACGCAAACGGCACGGGAGGTCAAATCTAATGTCCAAAAGGAGGCTAAAAAAATTGTGCCAAAAATACCACAAAATTAACATGCGGGACCTACCTCGACAGAGTCGCGTCGCCCATCTGATTTTTGGAGCACTTCGCGCGCTTCACGAGGTCGCCGACGTGCCGCTCCAACCCACGAGATTCCCTCCCCCTCTCTCTCTCTCTCTCTCTCTCTAGTGCTCGGGTGGAGAAGAAATGAGAAAAGAGAAAGCTGCGGGGAGAAGAAAGAAAAAAAGAAGAAGAAGGAGTTTCATTGAACCCGGTGCACAAAGCCCCCCAACGGAGAATCGCCACGTGGCGAGAAAATTCGAATTTCGAATTTCCCCCCAAGCCGCGCCTCCTGCGCCACGCGCCCACGCGGGCCTGCTGCGCGCCTTGCGCAGCACGCATGCGTGCCTCGATCCGCGCGCTGACGCCTTGGAAAATCCGTTTTTGTTCTGTTTTCTGTCCATTTTTCTTCCGTTTCCGTCCAAATTTGACGGGCGACTTCGTTTCAGCTTAATTTATCACATAAAATTTTAAATTTTCAGTTTGGGCCATTTCTGGGCCACCAAAAGCCTCGCTGTATCTAGAATCACTGGCGGACCCCGTTCTCACAATCTGGGTATCCGATCAACACGAAATTTTTACTGTGACCTTAAAACAATATTACGGAGCTCCCCGAATTTTCTCACAATTTTCCGACACTGTTGGCGGAGCCCGTTCTCACTATCCGCCATCCGATCAACGCGAAACTTTTACTGTGACCTTAAAACATATTTGCGGAGCTCCCGTAATTTTTTCAGAATTTTCCGACACTGTAAATTTTTTGCTAAAAATCTGGGCCCCTTTTCTCAAATAAAATTTTAGATCTTTCCATTTTAACCCGATTTGGGCCCAACTCGCTTCCAAACGTTGTTTGTTTCCCCAACTTCCATAAAAATAGTATTTCATACCATTTTTATTTATATTTATTTGTGTACCAAAATCCGGTACCTTACACATGCTGGACAAAAAGGGAAGTTCAACGGAAATGGTAAACTTCAACCTACTTGAAAAGAGATCCAACCACGACAAGATTCCTCATTGCAAGTTCACCCACACAGTCAGAATCAGTAGAGATGTCACGCCCGAGTTTAAAAATCAGTCTTTTTTTTTTTTTTTTTTTTTATCAGAGTTTAAAACCTATGAAAACCAACGCGTGAACAAACCACCACACGCATAGAAAATTCTCTGTACACACGGACAGAGTCTCCCCTATACGTGCTCGGCTAGACAAGTACAACAGTTCAATTAGAGTGGTAAAAAATAAACATAAACTCTCTATATCTACTTGCATCCATAAAGTTTGACATAAATCCAAAATATAAAACATAAATAATAATCCACAATAACTCTAGGTCATAACAAGTCTACTTGAAAGCAAGTATCCACAAAATGCAGGGGACGACTCTAACGTATCAACTCTCCAGATCGCCCCGACATCCCAACACCTGACTGACCTGAAAAAATAATCACCCAAGAGTGTGAGATACAATATAAATATATTCCAATGGGCACGATGGGCCAAGAAATAGTAAGTCGTACCTACTAGATACTGTAAGCAGCGGCTAACAAAATAGGCAGGCATAATCAAGCAAATAACTAATGTAGTAAATCAATACTGTAAATAGGAGGGTACAAGAATACAAGTAAATAACATGCTGAACTGAGATCAATAAGCTAAAAAAACAATACAATAGATATATGCGTCAATCTCAGAAACAAAGTATCCAATCAGATGCCAATATTGGTCTCACAGAACCTCGGGCCAAAGACCACTATCGGTCTCACAGAACCTTCGCCAAATGCCAATATTGGTCTCACAGAATCTCAGGCTAAATGCCAATATCGGTCTCACAGAACCTCAGGCTAAATGCTAATATTGGTCTCACAGAACCTTAGGCTAATTGCGCTATCATAACCCATGCACCCCTGTGTGACAATGGGCTCACAGGTCGATTTGACCACTCTACCGGTAAAAGAACACCATTGTGGATAGCTAGTCCGCGGTATACGTGACTGAAAGCTGGCTCAGTGGCGATCATAATGCTGATGCTGAAGCTCGCGGTCAAAAGACCGGGTAATCAGCAAAAAGTCAGAAAATCCCTACTGGGACACTGATACTGAGATAAAATCATGCCATGTACTGAAACTGAATCTCCTATACTAAACATGCAGTGAAGAATAGTATATAAAAGTTATAACTGAGCTAGTGACCAAACAAGTATGGCATATGTCCAGATATATATCTATATGTACTAATGCGGGAAATAGAAGCATAATGAAAAGTTAAACTGTAGAAATGCTAGAAATAGAAGAATAATGAAAATCTCAACTGTAGGACCAAGGCTGTCATCAAACACAGGGGTCCGACCAACTGCGGTACCCATAGGGCCGAAATGATAAAGCTCGGACCGAAGGAAAACCCACATCAATGCAGACGATCGAGGAATCCACTAGAAGGCTCGTGTGCTGGCTGCTGAAAGCTGGGACCTGAATCAAAATCATGGATCAATATAAGACTCACACACCCATCCCAACGACTCACTATATACAAATAAGCTAAACGAAAAATTTCACTGAAGTCCCGGAATTCGCCAGAATTTTCGAAAATCCGTTGATCGATCAACTAAGATCCAATCTGTGCCTACAGGTCTCCGAATTTAATGAAACTTGATGTGCTACCCCAAAACGCTTCACTGAAGACGTTCGGGCACTGAAATTCTACTGGGTGTGACTCTATACTCAAACGGTGCTATAAATACCAAAAACATCTCCGGAAAAGCCAATTTTGGCTCCGGAGGTCGCCAACGCTAAACTGAAATCACTAGACCGGCCAGAACAGCGTTGGGAACAGCCAAGGACATCTAGCACTCACAACTAATCACCACAATTTCTCGAATTGCGTGATTAATGCCGAATCGTCAATAAACTGATGATTTTACTGATTTACGGTTCGATAACCAATTTTCGCTCAACAAAAGCCATCGGATCTCTAACGAAAAGTTTAGAGATCATGGACACACAGCCCAAGACAGCCCATAAATCTACAATTGCAATTAGACCCCTAGGGTTAAATATAATTGCATAGTTACATGTATTTTAACAATATTTAAGCAACAACTCCACAACCAATGACTTTT
>CM054948.1:18359730-18409730 GCA_029168755.2 Tillandsia fasciculata
TGTTTCTTAAATAAAAATAGTTTCGACAATAACTGTCATCTTTTCTTGCAAACTTTCCCGCCCGATGGGGGTCGATTGATCTGGGTTCGAGGGGCTATTTCCATATTGGGACGCAGGTTACGGGAGCTGTACCTAGAGCCTGTTCTTGTGTGATAGAGTTGCAGGTGCTCCCGGAACTTTCGGCCCTGGTTGGTTTTCTCTGGATGTTTTGCCAAGGGAGTTGATTTGCCCGAGCTATAAGGGGTCGAGAACTTCGAAAGGTGGGGCCTGGAGTCTGTTCTTGTTTGATTGGGGTTCTAGGCATCTACCTATCAGGATTCACGGACCCTTATGGTGTCGGTCCGTTCTGGGTCAGCTGTGAGTTGGGTATTCTGTTCTAGAGATAGGGAGCCGTGGGTTGACGGTGATCCCGAGCCGTGGAGTTTCCGGCTGATGTTGTCAGTGGTTGATTGTGGTTAGTATTGATCTGATTGATCGTGGATTTGGATTTTAGCCTGCATGGGCCATAATGAGCTCGACAGAGATACGCGGATATTTCCTCTGTGGGGTCGCGCCCCTCGAGTGCCGCTCTGGAGCTGGGCCTGTTACTTTGCTATCGCGACTTGTCGACGCAGTCCGAGTGGGACCGCCTATGTAATTCCCGTTCCCGTGGGAATGTGTGGTAGTAGGTTGGCGTAGGTTTGACTGGACCCTATGAGGCAGTCAGTGTGATTGGGTTGACCGAGTATGTTACTAGTAGAGTCGATGCATCATTTTCATCTATATCATCCATTGAGCATTATAGATAAGAGGCATGGTAGCAGTAGAGTTTATTTCCTGCTTACTTACTTTTCCTTATAGCATTGTTATCTTATGCCTCTAGTAGACTTAGTGGGGAGACCGTTGGTCTTAGAGACAGTACCCACTGAGAACTACGTGACGGTGTACTTTTTATTTCAGTAGTATATTTTACAGCTCTGATATTGTGTAGTAGTAGTAGTTTTATCTTTTACAGGTTAGACGCTTCGGCTATACGGGATTTCCCGTATGGGTGGCGGATCTGTTAGCGAGTCCGGATCGCAATTTCGATTCCGGGGCGTGACACAATCCGGACGCTTGAAACATGATTAGGGCGCCTGAAATCCTTAAAACTCCAGTTTCTTTAGATTTCTCGATCCCGAGTCCATTTTCATGCCTATTTTACGCTAAAATGATTCAAGCTCGACCCGACCATCAACAGATGCACTGGCCAGCTAACTCTATTGCACCAGAAAAGTTACTAACCATCGGAACACTGCAAAATGACTCAAACTCAACACTATGTAGTACTCATACTAATTGTTACGACGATCACACAAGCACAAACTAAAACAATGGTGATCACAAAATAAGCAAACCATAAATGCACACAAAAAAATTGAAGAAATAAGAATTTACATGAAAAAAAAAAATTGCAAGAAAAAAACCAAGGCAAAAAATGAGAGGTTTTACTATATGATAAAATGAGTACAATAATGTCAAGTACATCTCACATAATCACCTCTAAAACAAAAGGAACGAAAAAAAAATTTCTTAACGCTTTCCACAACATACATCATTTTTTTCTCAAATTATTTTTAAAATTTATCATAATGCGAAACTGTCGGCGAGTCGAAAACATAAAATCGAAAATAATTATCAATTTTGAGGCACATATAACACTTAAAAATATGATATAAAGATACCAATTTAGTGACTCGAAGGAGGAGCCTTTATATCTCATTCATTACTTTTATTAAACATTCTAGTTTTGGTTTAAATTTTATGTACCCTGATCAAACGAAAGGCGCAATAACAAATCAAAGATCTAAGACTCCATCCATCGAAATTGCTGATCTTTTTTTAAAATTGTAATTTAAAACCATTTGTTCTATGTGTTCCACCAATTACTACTATTTTCAATTGAAGAGTGATAAATATATAGTGAATATTGAGCCAAAATTATTTTCTTAATGCGCCCTACACTTTAGCCGAATTCAAATCATAAGTCTTCAAAATTCTAAGCGGCCAATTTTAAAGTATTTAAAGTGTACAAAACTAATATGAACTACAGACTATTTGGAATCGGCCATTCAATTTTTTAGAATTTTAATTTTATTATCCAACTTTTTAATTTGTTTAATTTTAGCCGGTCAAGAATACTTCAAATTTTAAGTTCAAACTTTTGTTGGCTAACTCAAATCAAAAAAATTAAAAGATTAGATAGTAAAATCAAAATTTTAAAAGTTTGAGCAGTAAAATCAAAATAATTTATAATTCAGATAAATTACATACATTTTATTTTTTAAAATTAAGAATTATTTTTTGTATCTTATTGATAGATTACCTTGAAAAGATTTAAAACAGAATAGCCATATTCATATAGAAAGGCACAAGGAAAATGCTCATCATTCTTTTTTTCCTTTATCATTAAGGAGAACATCAACATTTATACTACCTCTCAAATTAATAAATATAACATCATAATAGTTGAACGTCTAATAGAGACAGAGTTATAATTTAGTACATAAGAGACTATAGATCCTAGTAATAATAATTAGACTTAAAAATTTTTAGCAGATGATTTCGACTGAACGAGTTATTATTGCTAGCGGATCGAGCCATTACATTTGATATCATAGTCAGTTTATTAGTCGGAAGTGTGAAGTGGACCTCACATCGTATGGTGATCTTGGGTTAATGACACTACAATAAAATTATATTATAGGGACATATTTTTGTGACACTTTTTTATAAGTGTCCTATCTATATTCCATCTATATTCAAAATTAGGTTATAGGAATACTTTTTTGAGACACATTATAATAATGTGTCGCTATACATCCTAGCGACTGCACATATAAGTGTCGGTATTTTTATTGACGGTATTTTTCTTAGCTTTTAAAAATACTTAAAAATATCGTTATAAAATAATTTTGTTGTAGTGCGAGGACGTCAAGATCTAAACGGAATAGTCAGTGAGACCCCAATCATCCGAAATATTTATAATAATAATCGGACTTAAATATTTTGAATCAATAATTTAAATTTAATAATTAGTATTGCTATCAGGCCGGATCTTTACTATAAGCATCCTTATTCTCCATCCAACTTTTTCTATTTTCTTATTTAAGGGGCTTCACCCAAGTTCATTATGATTAAGACAGTGAAATAAACTTTAATAAAGTGTAAAATAAAGTAAAAAAGAATTCTCCTCCCAACTTTGACAAAAGAGGAAGATGCTAGAAGTTTCTTTCCAAGGAAATGTTTTGTGCCACTCACAATTGTGTTTATATAATTTATTAGAGCCTGTTAAGGAACTACATTAAAAGTTTGTAATAGAAGAAAACAGAGTTTTTTAATACAATAATAAATATATATATATATTTTTTTATCACTAAGAACATAATTTCACAATACACTATGCATTTTCTAAAATCTTGTATTTTTTTTGGGTAAAACACAAGTTCACTCTTTAGTTATTTTAAAAGAAAAGGGTAATTACTTACATACCTCTGGCTACTATTACAAATTTTTAAAATACCTTTCATTTTTTAAAATACTTCCTATAATCTCAAATCTCTTCAATAAACCCACAATGATAAGGGTTATATTTGAAAGAAACTATTACATTTTTATGGATAAATTTGAAACCAAAAGAACCACTTTTGAAAACCAGGGATATACTAGATATCTTTTAAGTTTTAGAGGATATATTCCATGTTATCCCTTCACCCTTGAAAGTGAAAAAAAATGCAAGAAATTGAGATAGCTTCCAATACTAAATAGATATGTTTACTTAAAGAGGTCAGCATTTTATACTGCGGTGGTCGGGAGATCGAGTTGGGTCAAGTCATATTTTAAATGGTGAGAAATCGTATTGAATCGAGTCATTTCGAAGTGGCATGAGGATAGTTAGGTCGAATCACAATTGAGACTTGTGGACCGCTTTAAATGAATTAATTGCGTATGTCTAACAGTTCGAGATTTTAGAATTAATAATTAGTGCCACCGATCTGACAGTTAAACTCTAAACTTTTTAATATTTATAAGAGCGTCAATAATTTTTTATAATTTGAAGGGTATTTATTAAATTACAATCCTCATGAGGGTATTGAAGAAATTAACCCTATTCTGATCATTTTTTTTCCAACCTATTTTGTACTGTAATCTCTACAACCCTCTCATCCAGGCGTCATTTTGAGTTCAATTCGTATTCGGTTCGAAATGAGTTCGAGATCAATTGCTCATTTAATAAACGATCGAATACTAACTGAATTTTTTAACTCGAAATCTTAACAAGATAGACACGAGCTAGAATCAGCTTGCTCATGTTCAACTTGATATAGCTCGAATTCGTGCACGCACACACATTTCTACTATTTGATTTTTAGGTCAATCCAAATATAAACATACATGTTTTGTAAATTTTAATTATTAATTTAAAATTCTATTTTTTTATTATTTTAAAAAAAAATTACCTATGAGTAGACGGGCAATCTAAAGTACTGTTCGCTAGTCAGCTCGTTTTCAACTTATATTTGACTCATTTAATAAATAAGGGAGTCGGCCCATCTTGCTCTTTTCGGCTAGATGACAGCCCTATAAATAAAATTATCAAAATCTAAGGTATCGTTTGGTTGGAAAACAAGACAATAAAAGCTTGTTCCAGCATTGCTTTTCAAATACGCTTGATTATGTATGGAAACAACAGTTTTCGTCTTTTTAGATTAAGCTGATATAAAATTAGAACTACTATTCCACTCTTTTTCTAAAACAATCTTATTTTCACTTAAAAATAAACTTAATTAAAGTAAATATAATTTTAATTATTGTATTAATTTGTTGATTAATTTAATATTTTGACTGGTTTAATTATTTTATTAACTAATTATCTAACTATTAAATAATTAACTAATTAATTTATTAAATTATTTATAGATAATTAAATTATTAATTAATAATACTTATTGCTAATTATTTTATTAATTAATATTTAAAATTATCAAGCAATATTTAATTAAATAAGTTAATTTATTATTTGATTAATATTTTTATATTAATTAATTAAATAAAATATTATTATTTAAAAATTATAATTATTTTTTTACTATTTTAATTTAATCATTCAAACATTATTTTTTTTTAATTCTAAAAAATAATTTAATTTTATAAAATTAATTTTATAAAATTATATTTATAACATTAATAAATATTTTAAGGTGTGCATGTTGTGCAGCAGCACTCTCTTTTATTTGTCATTTCATCTTAGCTGGCATCCATTTTAAGCCCACATGTTGAGAACACCATTGGGTCAATTAGTCACATGTTGTATTTATTCAACTTTTGTCCTTTCTAAATTTTCCTTTTTTAAAAAAAAAATTTAGTGTTTTTTTTTTTTTAGTGATTTCTTCCTCTCCTAAGAAATTTCACTTCTGTTCTGAAAGTTAAAAGCCCTATCCAAAGATTGTCTGTTTAATTATAAGCAATAATATTTTTATATTTAAAATTAAATATACGATATATATTTTATTTATTTTAAGATAAAAATTTATTTACTGATTATTTTAAAATAATCTATAAAATTTATTCTATTTTAAAATAAATTTTTCTTTAATTATTTTCTAAATGAATTTAAGATAAAAAATGCATGGAGAGCCCTCCACTACAGGTTATTTTGAAATAGACATGTTAACTATTTTATTTTATTTTTATTAAGGTTCAATTTATAAAATTTTTTATTTGAGTTTTTATATTCAGTTCTATGTTAAATTTTTATCGAATTTAATAATTTTATTAGCTGTTAATTGATCTAGTTTTATTTATTAAAAACTGACTACAGTTAATAATTTTACTGAAATCACTAATAAATCTTATAAAATGTTTAATTATTTTGACTAAAATTAATTAATTCTAAAAAGTTAAAAGTTAGGGAGGTCTCAATTGAAAAAAACAAAAGTTGAGATAGTAATTTCAAAATGGTTAATTTGAAAGGGTCTCTACATATTTTTATATAAATCTAAAAAGTACTACTTTATACACCTCAAAAAAATTATTTAAAATAATATTTATAAATTAGTATTATTTTAATTTAATTTTTAAAATTTATATGATTATAGTTATAAAAAGCTGAACCAAACATTAACTATTATTATATGTACAATAAGAACTTAGTAAGAACTTTTGAGGAACCTTCTAGAAAGCATGTAGCATTAGTAAAATAAAAGAGGGAAAAGAGCATTTGGAATAGAATAAAATGATGATAAACATGAATGTTTGGTCAAATGCTTAGCATCCACATTCCAAGTAAAAGCCTAAGAAAAGGAGGGTACCATTTCCACATTTTTATCACCTCCCTACTGTTTTATATTTTTCTTTATTATTACTTTATATATTCTTATCCCTTTATAAAGTAATAAATATATATTATTTATATATTCTTATCCCTTTATAAAGTAATAAATATATATTACTTAAACTCAGCCCAAAATACTTAAACTCAGTTATTATTACTAGTGTCCATATCTTATATATATCCAAACACATTCACACTCATATCCGATGTGGAAGACGTCCTCGTCAGCCCAAACACACATACAGCACACATCCACACTTCTTCCAAATACATCCACACTCCTATCCGATGTGAAAGACGTCCTCGTCAGCCCAAACACATCCACACTTCTTCCAAATACATCCACACTTACGATGTGAAAGACGTCCTCGTCAGCCCAAACACACACAGCAGCCCAAAATTACCAGGTGATGTGAGACTCGTCTTGCTAATCCTATCATTTAGACCCAAACTCAGCCAAGACTTGCTAATCCTGTCATCTAGACCCAAACTCAGCCAAGACTCGTCACACACTTCCGGCTGGCAATTGGCTCTGATACCAAATATAATGATCCGGCCCACTAGCAATAATAACTCGTTGGGCCCAACCGATAATCCAAAATGCTTAAGCCCAGTTATTATTAATAATGTCCATATCTTATATATATCCAAGCACATTTATAATTTTATCCGATATGAGACTATTAGGGTGTCACATATATATATATATATATATATATATATATATATATATATATATATATATATATATATATATATATACTCTTAAAATGTCATGGACTTGATTATTTGGTACTTATCATCTTGTATGAGAGGGCTTGAATTCTATTCTTATGGCTTAACAATTAAAATAAAACAAACTTTTGTAGTGGAATTCAGTTGTGGTGGAATAATCTTTTGTTTGAAATTGCGTAGAATATATTTTACTTACAATAGAAAAATGTGATACATCAAAATATTTTATTTGCTTTTCTAAAACATAACACGTTGCGTAGATTATATTGATTCAGTTAAAATATAAATTTTGCAATCCAACAAAAAAATTTAGTCAATTCTTTATACTTTGGCTTCAATTCATTTTTATCTAATTATTTTAGTCAATTCTTTATACCAAACAAGTCCTAAATGGTAAGATATTTGACGTCTTCTTATCGTGTCCCAAGTCCTTTTTAGTAAAAAAAATTTAAAAAGAGTCAGTAGAAAATGTATAATTTTTTTTAACAATCTTTAAAGGCATCTCGAAATATGTACAGACCCGCCACATGGACAGAGAGTCTTCTGTACAAACGGACAAAGTCTCTCATTTACATGCACGACGTAGCACATAAAATACAATGTCAACCACATAAACAACTATAACAGTAACAAAAATAAAAGGTACAGTCACTAACATATATATATATATATATATATATATATATATATATATATATATATATATATATATATATATAGAAGGTATAACTAAATATTAAACAACGGGTAATAAATTAAACTAAATCACATGGATCTGAAATAAGAACTAATCCAATGAACTAAAAATAGAAATATAAAAGTTAGCGATGGATCGATTCGAGACACACCTATCTAGCACTGTTCTCACGCACCATCCCAACCCTCACCTCCTGCGATGCCTGAAACTGGGAAAAAATAAGAAACCAATAAGGGGTCTCCCAATGGGTACCACAAGCCGACGAAGGCAAACTGTACTCTCACCGATAAACGAAAGAGATATAATCAACTGTAATAAATAGATACAACATGTATAGTAGCAATAACAAATTGAAAGAAAATAATCAACTATAAATAAAAAACAACTAACCGCTACTGTAATATAAAACAAAATGTAAATATGCATCAACCGGTGAAACGGTCTAAATATACCCAATCAAACCCGTTATATTGGTCTAAAGACCTAGGGCAATACCACAACGTGCTCAACCACCTCGCATATAACCTAGCAAAATAATCGTATTAGAATTATGAGTTAGAAATACGATTACTTTTTCGAAAAAGAACACCTTCTTACAGTAGATCGGATCGCTGGTGTACGTGAAATACGCATGAGCTATGGCGATCGATTCAATATACTCAATAGTCAACCGTTGGCAGATAGACAAGATAAAATCCACAATGAGCCACCAATCAATCAGGTCAACCGACCAACAAGGTCAAACCACATCTCAAGGATGATACAGTGTCACCAACCAACTATGCCAACTAATGTCATATACTAGTGTGATATAGTCCAATTATGGCAAAATATGGAGAGAGATCAAGAATATGTCACATGTCATCGACTACTAAGGTCATCCCGTATATAATCAAGTGTCCCCGACACTCCATGACCAACAAGCACAATTGTATTTCAAGGTCATCTACTATAATCATGCAATTGATAACTCAATCATAAGGAAACACCGCTTTATAACTAAATCATAATTAAAATACGAGATAAAAACAAGTGTAGAGCAACTAGTTATGAAGTTGAGTGGTGTACGATAGCTCAAAAAGCATCATGTAATAAAAAAAGATGATAGGGAAGGAAGTCACTGTGTCACGCCCCGGCGTCGAAACTGCGACCCAGGCTCGCCAACAGATCCGCCGCCCATACGGGGAGTCCCATATAGACGAAGCGACTTACCTGCAAAAGTTCAAACTACACTATACAGATATCAGAGCTGAAAAGTAAACTACTAAAATAAAATATATACAACTCCTCAAATAGTACATGCCAGGTCTTCACAATGCATAAGTCACTCCAAAACTAATACTCTCAAAAGTAAAAAGTACATGATACATCCCAAAATCACTGACAGTACTAATACATCACCAAAAAAGAGGTACAACTACTCTCTCTGGAAAAAAACTGGTAGGGATCTAGCTCGCGACTCTCTTATCTCGGTCAGCAGGATCAGCAACTGGAGCAGCAGGAACTAGAGTAGAAGTCCCTGGGGAAAAGTCACCACGGCGGGTGTGAGAACTACATCCCATAGTAGTTCTCAGTGGGTACCGCCAACAAGCCTGACGGTCTGCCCACTAAGTCTACTAGAGGCAAAAAGTAACAAATACAGTACTGAAAGTAAAAGGGCTGGAAAATAACTCTACAAGTACTATGCCTCTATCTAAATACTCAAGGAGTGATACAGATAGAAACATGATGCATCTACTATCTCTCAAAACACAATCACTCAATCTATACTGACGCCGCATGGGGTCCATTCAAATCAGCGCCTACCTACTGCCGTTACATCCAAGGAGGACTGGACTTACGTAGGGCATCCGTGACTGCCAAAACTGGCCCAGCCAGAGGGACTGCGTCGACAAGTCACGATAGCAAAGTAACAGGCCCAACTCCGGAGTTGTCACGCCCCGGGGCCCTTTTTTTTTTTTTTTTTTTTTTGAAAGGCGCATCATTTCCCAGTCCGTGTCAGACCCGCCTCACATACAAATGCGACCCCTCACACCGACGGGCCCCGCTTGCATGTGCGCGGCGTAGCGATTCCAACATACACTATAACCACAGTAATCATACACACTAGAAGGAGAGAGAAATGAATTACTTAGAACGGCCACCTGCGTTTTGAAAGGATAAATCTATGGGTTTGTAAAACGGTGCCAATCCGACACCCATTATTTTCGAAATCGTTTTCACAACCATTTGATTTTTTTTATTTGCAAGACGGCTAATCCCAACCGGGGCAAGTAGAGGACTGAACATCCATCGACCACAATTCATGCAGTTATCATCCACACACAGTTACATGCCACACACACACACACACACACACACACACGTCCAGTTATAAGGGGAAACAGAAGATAAAAGGAGCATCAGTTATTCGCAACTCTATCAGGGCTCTCGCGCAACGGCCTAACCGACGTCCCGTACCCCTCCCCTGACCTGTCACCACAATGGGAAGTCAGCAACACAACTAGTAAAAGGATTAGATGTAACATAAATGAAATGCTCAAGTACGAATTAAAACTCTTGCAAACCGAAAGCACTAGAGTATTCCGAGCTTTCCCCTCGAGATTCCACAGTACCCCTGTAACAAAAACACAAGTGCACCTGCCCCTCGTTGTTACTTATAACCCCTCCACGGCGCTCGTGCGGCCCCTGAGCAGCCGTGAGAGGTCCCCATCATCACTACTCGTGGGGTACACGGGCCAACGTACCATCTTTTCGAAAAAATACACCAGTGCGGTGGCCAAACCGCCGGTGTGCGTGCAAGCAATCCTGGGCTCATAATGTGATAATTATGCGTATCATAAACCAGAGTGACCCGCAGTCGCCAGAGATGTTAGTAATAAAAATCCTTATCTAAAACAGGGGTTAGACACGATCACTATGTAAGTGTTGCTTTATCCATGACAAGACATAATTTTTTTACCGCATTCCTGAAGTGACAGAGGGGGGTACCCACCTTATCGTGCCGACCGACTCGCCTAACGGCAACCCTTGATCTCGAATGGCACCCAAACCTACGGAGTCCCGAAAAAGGAGGATAATAGTTAAGACCAAAACTTGTTTGTGGAACCGATACCCAAAAGACCCGAGTTACCCGAGTTAGAGTAAGACAGAAACATTTGGGGACGGAAACGGAGCTGAGTGGCGACGGCACAATTTGGCCTCCCACGCGGTCAATCGCTGAGTGGCGGTGCCACGGCAGCGGCGCGGTGCGGTACGGCGCTCCGCGCGACAAAAACCCCTTTGCGGGCGGCAGCGGCTCGCGAGGGGCGGCATGGTGCGACGCGGCGCCCGGCGCGGCAGCAGCAGCGCGGCCCGGCTCTCCGCGCGGGCAAGGGTCCCGCGCGGGCAGCAGTAGCGCGGCGCGGCTTTCCGCGCGGGCAAGGGCCCCGCGCGACAGCAGAAGCGCGGTGCAGCAACGGCAGCGCGGCGCAGCAACGGCAGCGCGGCGAGGCAACGGTAGCGCGGCGCGGCGCTCCGCGCGGGCAAAGGCCCCGCGCGGCAGCAGCAGCGCGGCGCGACGCTCTGCGCAGGCAAGGGCCCCGCGCGGGGAAGGGCCCCGCGCGGTGTGGGCTGCACTCCTTGGGTGCGCGGCGGCAGCGGCGCGGGAGGGACCGACTCGCCCAACGTCAACCCTTGATCTCGAATGGCACCCAAACCTACGGAGTCCCGAAAAAGGAGGATAACAGTTAAGACCAAAACTTGTTTGTGGAACCGATACCCAAAAGACCCGAGTTTCTCGAGTTAGACCAAGACAGAAACATTTGGGGACGGAAACGGAACTGAGTGGCGACGGCACAATTTGGCCTCCCACGCGGTCAATAGCTGAGTGGCGCGGTGCGGTACGGCGCTCCGCGCGGCAAAAACCCCTTTGCGGGCGGCGGCGGCGCACGAGGCGCGGCGCGGCGCCCCACGCGGCAGCAGCAGCGCGGCGCGACGCTCCGTGCGGGCAAGGGCCCCGCGCGGGCAGCAGCAGCGCGGCGCGGCTCTCCGCGGGGGCAAGGGCCCCGCGCGGCAGCAGCAGCACGGCGAGGCAACGGCAGCAGCGCGGCGCAGCGCTCCATGTGGGCAAAGGCCCCGCGCGGCAGCAGCAGCGCGGCGCGACGGTCTGCGCGAGTAAGGGCCCCGCGCGGCAGCAGCAGCGCGGCACGGCGCTCCGCGCGGGCAAGGGCCTCGCGCGGTGTGGGCTGTGCGCCCTGGGTGCGCGGCGGCAGCGGCACGGGAGGGCATCCGATCCCCCGACAACCCAACCTTCCCCCCCCCCCCCCCCACCTGAGAACAACGTAAGAGACAAAGAGAGGAAAAAGGAGGGGAAGCCCGTCGCTCACCTTGGTCTTGCGAAGAGGAGGAAGATGGATCTTCCCTTCCATCTCCGGTCACGATGATTTGCGAGGGCTGGAGCTCTCCCCCCTTTCTTGCGTTCTTTCTCTTTTCAAAACGGTTCGAACGTTTGAAATCCCTTTCCCCCGCTCTCGTTCTCAAAAAGAGCGTTACTAAAAGAACAAAAAGGGTTGTTGTAAAAATGCCGCAACCCTCAAAACCCTAGGTCAAAAGATCAGGTTTAAGCCTCCCTCGAAAATCATGTAAGTCACGATGCACGAATTTCGATGCGCGCGGAGGTCACCCAGAGCTTTAAATCCCTATTCCGGGAGGTCCGTAAGTCGGATTTTCGCTCCGGTCACACCGCCGATCACCATTTTTCGTACTCTTTTGTAGGAAAATATTACGAGCACCAAAACACAACACCCCAAACAAAGAACAAAGAGGGTTCCTACCATTAATAATTCACAACAAGAGTTAAAAGGACACTGAAAGGGTCAAATCATTACAGGAGTGGCACTCGAGGGGCGCGACCCCACCGAGGAAAGTATCCGCGCATCTCTGTCGAGCTCAAATGCGGCTCATGCAGGCTATAGTCCAAATCCACGATCAACAAGACCGACAGTAACCAACAATACCAACTCTCACTCACAGGCTGGAAAACCACACAATCGGGACCCACCGTCGACTCAGACGGCTCCCAGAATAAAATACTGATCTAAACACTGCTACCACAACAACCCGACTACTCAGCCCACTACCCGGGCGAGGAAACTCTAAGTCCAGGTGAAAGAATAGATAAAAGTGTGAGAGTGTCTAAAGCATAAATAAACTAGCCCAAGTTGGAATTTTCTACTAGTCTGGTTAAACATGCAACATATGACGGGGTGCTAGGTCAAGTTCCAATGATAGCAGTTTACTAACATATTTAGGAAGCAATAAATCAACATGATCATCATAGCAACACAAGGAGTATCAATTCTCTCTTCTAACATGCTTCCTAACACATATAAACATCATGCATGTTCACTACACAATAGATTTAATGAATCGTCCATCAGTTTTGAAGACGAAGCAACCCACCTGGAAGTGCAAAATGACCCAAAGTCCAAAAAGGCTGAAACTGCACAGGGACAATCCTCAGATTCCCACGATTCCAACGGGTCCAAAAACACCCAAAAACTCCTCCTGGGTACAAAGTTATAGCCCAAACATTGCAATCAACACAAAACTCCCAAAATAACAAGCTGCTGAAAAATCAGTCCCAAAGATGAGAAAAAACCACCTGCAAGATAATCTCCAAAAGTTCCAATAAAAATATGACGGTGATCCTCGCGATTCGTAGATGTCGATCAAGTCCTCACTTGTTGAAATCCGATACCCGAGCGCGAAGATAAAAATTCGACAAGGCTCTGCTGTGCAAGAAAAACCACGAGCAAAACAGGGGCTTTAAAATGTACTAGAAACTCCAATCAAAACTTAGATCTGGGAGGAGTGCAAAATACGAAAATCGTAGATTTACCTCTCATGAATCCGACGACAAGAAAATCGTTCAAAAATTCCGCTGGAGTAGCTCTGTGGACCACGTGGACCGAAATGCAACGGAAATGGGCCACCGAAGAAAGAACGTTGTGCTGCGCTAAGTCGCCAAAGACGTCGATGTCGCGGCCTCCAAAAAATCCGAGCCTCCTTCACAAAATGCAGAACAAGATTACGATCAAACTTGCTTGAGGACTCAAGAGGGTTTGAGCTCGGGAAAAAGCCCAAAACCGAAGAGGAAGAGGCCTATTTATAGGCCCTCTCACAAAAGCCCCCCCAAAAAAATCCAAGTAATGGGCTTTCGGGCCCATTTTCTGGGCGCCCGGGGCTTTCGGGCGCCAACAGTAGCCCGAAAAGCCCCCCGGCCCGGCCCACGCGCAGCGCCCGAATCGTCCTGGCTCCGACGCGTGTCCCGAACAGCGGACAGTGCGTGCGGAGCCAGTGGGTTGGCGCCACGTGGCCCCAATCGGCGAACGTGGGGCAGTGGCGCCCGCCAATTGCAGGGCGCCACGTGGCGCCCACATATCGGCGGTCACCTGCCCTGCCTGCTCCCCCTGGTGCGTGGACCGCGTGCACATGGACCAGCCTACCCGGGGCCGCCACGTGGCCCGCCCTGGTTCACTACACCCGCTGAGCGCGCCCGTGGACCGCGCCGCGTGAGCCCGCCAACCAGGAGCCGCCACGTGTCCCCCACGTCTGGTCCACTGCACCCGCGCCAATTCCATGGACTGTGCTGCATGCGCCGGCTAATCAGAGGCCGCCACGTGGCATCCAGCCGGTCCATGGTCTCCCCCATGCACCAAAATGAGCAGAAAACTTCCGGGAGCCCCTTTTTGGGCATCCGGACTCCGAAAATGGCAAGTAAATCGCCGATTTTCGATGTTTTTCCGTGCTAAATTCAAATATGACCTCGGATTAGCCTGTAGACCTTTCTAAATTCCGACAAAAATAGCCGGAAGGCAGGCTCAATCCAGAAGCCTCACAGAGTCCGTCCAACCCGTCCGTTTGACGCGTTGCGGGTCCGACACACCAATAATAGGTGTTCCATATCATGGGTCATGGGTAAAGCTACTCGGGGATCGGGGCTACTACATCCTCCCCCACTAAAAGAAAGTTTCGTCCTCGAAACTAAGAAAACAAAATAGACGTACCTCAACCAGAAGCCTCGAACAGGAAAGGATAGGTATCTCTCATCACCGTCTCTAGCTCCTAAGTGGCCTCACGCTCCTCGTGATTGCTCCACAGAATCTTCACATATGGAATAGCCCGATTGCGCAATTCCCTCACCTCACGAGCCAGAATCCGCAACGGGCGCTCCTCATACAAGGTCCTCGCCGACCTCCAGGAAAGTGAAGTCAATCACGTGCGAAGGATCGAAGACGTATCTCCTCAGAACCGAGACGTGGAAAACATCATGAACTCCGGCTAGGCGTGGAGGAAGGGCAACACGATAAGCAACAGGGCCTACTCTCTCAAGTACCTCAAAGGGTCCAATAAAACGGGGACTGAGCTTCCCACGAACTCCAAATCTCCGGACCCCTTTCGAAGGCGAGACCTTCAAAAAGACATGATCACCCACCTGAAACTCTAGGTCTCGCCACCGAGTATCCGCGTAGCTCCTCTGTCGACTCTGGGCTGTCTCAAGATGTCGGCAAACCAATCTGACCTTTTCCTCTGCCTCCAATAGTAAATCAGGTCCTAAAGTCCTCCTCTCACCCACGTCACTCCAATATAAGGGCGACCGACACTTGCGTCCATACAACGCTTCAAACGGAGCCATCTGAATGCTCGCTTGATAGCTGTTGTTGTACGCAAACTCAACCAATCCTAAGTGTCGGTACCACCCTCCTCCAAAATCCAGGACGCACGCTCTCAATATATCCTCGAGGGTCTGTATGGTGCGCTCAGACAGTCCGTCGGTCTGTGGGTGGAATGCCGTATAAAACCGGAGCTGTGTCCCTAAGGCTGTCTGTAGACTCCCCCAGAAATGCGATACAAACCTCGGGTCCCTATCAAATACAATCGAGGCGGGTACACCATGAAGCCTCACCACCTCATCTAAGTACAACTGCGCAAGTCGCTCCAATGGCCAAGTCACCTGTACAGGTAGAAAGTGAGCAGACTTGGTGAGTCTATCCACGATAACCCAGATCGCGTCAGCTCCACTCTGCGCCCTCGATAGTCCTGTGACGAAATTCATGGTGATGTGATCCTATTTCCACTCGAGAATTGGAAAACTCTGTAACTTGCCAGCAGGAAGACGGTGCTCAGCCTTCACTTGCTGACAAGTTAAACAGTGAGCCACGAATCTCCCAATGTCCCGCTTCATTCCAGTCCACCAAAAGTGTGCCTTGAGGTCCTTATACATCTTAGTCCCACCAGGATGAATGGTATAAGGTGTATAATGGGCCTCTCTCAAAATCTGCTCCTTGATCTCAGAATCCATAGGCACACACACTCGGTCCCTGTACCGAAGTACTCCCGAGGCATCTTTGAGAAATCCCCTATCTGCTCTGTCTGAATCTGCCCTCTAATCCTCGTCAAGTGGGGGTCCTCACTCTGTGCCTCTCTAATCCTGTCCAACAGAGTGGGCTGCATGACCATAGACATAAGTCTAGCAGAGACCCCAGGGGATACAACCTCGATCTGTAAGCGCCTCATCTGCTCGACTAGCGGTGCCTGCTGTGTAATCATCATACTCAGGCTCTGCACTGTCCTCCTGCTCAAAGCATCTGTCACGACATTGGCCTTGCCGGGATGATACAGGATGCTCACATCATAATCCTTCAATAACTCTAACCACCGGCGTTGCCTCAAGTTCAGCTCCTTCTGAGTAAACAAATACTTCAAGCTCTTATGATCAGTGTAAATCTCGCAGTGCTCCCCATAGAGGTAATGCCGCCACAGCTTCAGAGCAAACACAACAGCTGCAAGCTCCAAATCATGCGTAGGATAATTCTTCTCATAATCCTTTAACCATCGTGAAGCATAAACAATTACCCTACCATGATGCATCAGTACGCAACCCAATCCGCTGTGAGAGGCGTTGCTGTAGATCACAAATCCATCATCCATCATCCATCACTGGCAATGCTAGAATCGGCGCTGATATCAATCTCCTCTTTAGCTCCTCGAAGCTCTGCTGGCACTGCTCAGTCCAAATATATCTTGTCCCCTTCCTAGTCAAACTGGTCAGGGGGGTAGAGAGCTTCGCAAAGCCCTCCACGAACCGACGGTAATAACCTGCTAAGCCTAAGAAGCTCCGGACCTTAGTAACCGTCGTCGGTCTAGGCCAATCCCGAACAGCATCAATCTTCGTCGGGTCCACTGCCACTCCTGCGGCTGACACTATATGGCCTAAAAATGCAACCTCCCGAAGCCAGAACTCGCACTTCTTAAACTTGGCATACAGCTTCTTCTCTCTCAGAAGCTGTAGCACTATCCTCAAGTGCTCCTCATGCTCCATATCACTCCGGGAGTAAATCAGAATGTCGTCGATGAATACCACAACAAACTGGTCCAAGTACGGCTGAAATATCCGGTTCATCAAATCCATAAATGCGGCAAGGGCATTAGTCAAACCAAATGGCATCACTGTGAACTCATAATGCCCGTACCGGGATCTAAAAGCCGTCTTGGGGATGTCCTCGGCCCTCACCCTCAACTGGTGGTAACCGGACTGGAGATCAATCTTCGAGAACACCGAAGCTCCCTGCAGCTGATCAAACAAATCATCAATCCGTGGTAAGGGATACTTATTCCGGATGGTCACTTTGTTCAGCTCTCTGTAGTCCACACACAATCTAAGCGACTCATCCTTCTTCTTTACAAACAACAACGGCGCTCCCCACGGAGATACACTGGGTCTAATAAAACCCCTGTCCATCAGATCCTGTAACTGTGCCTTCAGCTCCCTCAACTCAGCAGGTGCCATCCTGTAAGGTGCCTTCGAGATTGGCGCGGTTCCTGGAACCACGTCAATCACAAACTCTATCTCCCTCTCCGGCGGCATAGTCGTCAACTCAGAGGGAAACACATCTGGAAACTCGCGGACAATGGGGATATCCTCGAGTCCCAGTGCCACCGTAGGCACCTCGACAATAGTCGCTAAGAAAGTGGTACACCCTCTGCTCATCATACGTCTAGCCCTCGCCGAGGAAACAGTCACTAAGAACAGTGTGCTCTGGCAGCCTCTGTAGACAACCTCCTTCTGTCCAGGCTCGCGGAGGGTCACAGTCCTCTCTCTGCAGTCGATGGTGGCAAAGTACCGCGACAACCAATCCATACCAAGTACAACATCAAAATCCTGGAGCTGCCGCAAGACAAGCAAGTCTGCCGGCAAGATCCAAGATCCCAACTGCACTGGGCAAGCCCTACAACACTCCTCGACATGCAAAATATGATCTGGAATCTGAACCTCTAATGCATGCGACAATGAAACTATCTCTATACCATGTAGGGATGCAAATGCTCTACTAATGAATGAGTGTGAAGCACCGGTATCAAAAAGAGCTCGAGCACGAACTGCAGAAATCAAAATAATACCTGCGACGACGTGGTCGGCCGCCGAAGCATCCTCAACCTGAGCGGCATAAACTCGCCCGCTCGGTGCTGGTGGTCGTCGCTCCGGCTGTCGCGAGGAAGAAGCATGATCAGGCCTACCATAGGTCGCAGAAGGTCCAGCCGTCTGTAGGGGAATGGAGGGTGCTGATGCCGTCGAAGGTGCTGGAAAGCCTGCACTGGGGCACGGCGCCTGGAAGTGGCCAGTCTGCCCGCAACGGAAACATCGGCCCTGCCTCTGAGTACACTATATCGGTGGGTGCGGTCCTCCACAGATAACACATCTGTCCTAGCGCGGCTGCCGCTGGGACTGCTGCTGCTGCTGAGACTGCTGCTGCCGAGGTGGTCGACGCTGCTGCTGCTGCTGAGAGTGACGGGGTGCACCTGACCTCTAGCGCCCTTGAAACCCACGACCCTGAGGATGGAATCGTGGAGGTCTCGGAGGTCCCTGCCGACTCGTCTGTCCCTCGTCAAGCGGTGCTGGGCGCTTCGCCCACGGAATCACTGCGGGAGCTGGAGCCACCTCGTCCATCACTGCCTCCCCGCGCTCTACGTAAAGTGCCTACATCGAGGCATCCAACGTCTGCAGTCTGTGCGAACGGACGAACTGATAAATGTCTCGGCGCAAACCTCGCTCGAACATGTAGATCCGATGCGCCTCGTCCCTGGTCGCGTGCGGTACACTGGCTAATAACCGGTTGAAGTCTGTGATGTACGCCTGCACGGGATGATCTCCCTATCGGAGATTCTTCAACTCCTCCTCCAACCTCTGCCTAACACTCTCCGAAAAGAAGGCTCCAAGAAGTAAACTGCGGAACTCCGCCCAGGTAAGAAGCTGAGTCCCAGGCGGACCAACAGGTCGAACACGCCGCCACCAAGCCTCGGCGTTGTGCTCCAAGAAGTTCGTCGCCAGCAGAACCTGAAACCGCTCCTCGATAAACAAACTCTCAAAATGTCGCTCCATCGCCGTGATCCACGACTCCGCCTCCCACGGCTCCAAACTCTGCCTCGAGAAATGAGGCGGGTCAAACTGGCGGAATCTCATCAAACAATCTACCACCTCTCGCTGCTCTGCAGGGGTCAACTGTCCCGCCGACCCAGACGGTTGTCTGCTAGTAACCGGCGCAATAGGGGCTGCCGGTGCCGTCGGTACAACAGGGGGTGCCACGGTCGGTGAAGAAGGTACGGGGGAACTCTCCGGGGGTGCTACAACTGGCTGCGCCCTCTGCTCAAACATATGCATCATCCGGTCCATGGCCTCCTCCTGGTGCCGAGAAGCCTCCTGCATCAGGGCCATCTGGGCACGAAGCTCCTGCACCTCACTCTGCTGGCCCTGGCCCGACTCCTGCTGCTCAGGCTCAGAGGAAGAAGGCTGCGAACGCGTCAGCATCCTGCACCGCGGAGGCATCGCTCACACCTGAGACAGAAGAAAACGATCAGAACCAAAACAACACTCGACCCAATCTAGCGAAAGTCAAAGGCATGTCCCCATTCCTGTAGCACTATGTTGTCTGCAGCCAACATAGTCGCTTACCGAGAGAAGACATGTCAATCACTCATCCCATCCTTGGGCGAGTTAAGAAACTCAATCAGGACTCTCGCTAAAAATCACGGCTCTCACGTGAGTCATCCTAGGGTCCAACCACAAGCCTAGGGTTTCTAAGTCCACAATGACCTACATCCTAGGCTCTGATACCACTCTAATCTGTCACGCCCCGGCGTCGAAACTGCGACCCGGGCTCGCCAACAGATCCGCCGCCCATACGGGAAGCCCCGTATAGACGAAGCGACTAACCTGCAAAAGATCAACTACACTATACAGATATCAGAGCTGAAAAGTAAACTACTAAAATAAATATATACAACTCCTCAAATAGTACATGCCAGGTCCTCACAATACATAAGTCACTCCAAAACTAAAACTCTTAAAAGTAAAAAGTACATGATACATCCCAAAATCACTGACAATACTAGTACATCACCAAAAATGGGGTACAACTACTCTCTCTGAAAGAAGACTGGTAGGGATTTAGCTCGCGACTCCCTTACCTTGGTCAGCAGGATCAGCAACTGGAGCAGCAGGAACTAGAGTAGAGGTCCCTGGGAAAAAGTCACCACGGCGGGTGTGAGAACTACATCCCACAGTAGTTCTCAGTGGGTACCTCCAACAAGCCCGACGGTCTGCCCACTAAGTCTACTAGAGACATAAAGTAACAAATGTAGTACTGAAAGTAAAAGGGCTGGAAAATAACTCTACGGGTACTATGTCTCTATCTAAATGCTCAAGGAGTGATACAGATGGAAACAAGATGCATCTACTATCTCTCAAAATACAATCACCCAATCTATACTGACTGCCACATGGGGTCCAGTCAAACTTGCGCCCACCTACTGCCGTTACATCCAAGGAGGACCGGACTTACATAGGGCGTCCGTGACTGCCAAAATTGGCCCAGCCAGAGGGAGTGCGTCGACAAGTCGCGATAGCAAAGCAACAGGCCCAACTCCATGTTACGGAATTTGAGTTGGCGTATTTCGTGAATGTAATATGTCTTGAAGATTGAAGATGAAGAAACTTCGGATCGTATACCTCAATCTCAAGAAAGAAGAATTCAAAAGGATCAGGTACGTTTAACTAAAGAATTTTGATGATCCGAATACTTCTTATAGTGTAGAAACACCTGGAAGAGGTTTTAATTGCTTATTCATCAAAAACTGGACATGGGACATGTTCAGGATCCGGATCGTGGCTTTCAATCCGGATCCCGAAGGGTGTTTGTTCATACACTGGTTCAATCCGGATCGCAGCATCTCTGATCCGGATCCCGAACA
This sequence comes from Tillandsia fasciculata, assembly GCA_029168755.2. Taxonomy (NCBI): domain Eukaryota; kingdom Viridiplantae; phylum Streptophyta; class Magnoliopsida; order Poales; family Bromeliaceae; genus Tillandsia; species Tillandsia fasciculata. The sequence continues at coordinate 18,380,805 of CM054948.1, forward strand.
CTAGTTTTACCTGTGTGCTTCTTCGATCCGGATCAGGAATTGCAATCCGGATCCCGAACATGATGTTCTGGTAAAACTGTATGAACGATCCGGATCGGGGACTACGATCCGGATCCCGAACAGGCAATTTTCTGGAAATCGTCTTTGTGCTTCTGCAATCCGGATCGCCAAATCCAATCCGGATCGCCGTCGGTAAAACTTTCCAGAAAAGGCTGTTTTTGATCCGAATATTCTTCCTAGGGTTTCTAACCTATAAATAGCCCTTCCATTTCATTTCTAGGGCATCCGCAATAGATCGGCGGAAGAAAAGATAGCCGAAAAGAAAAATCCACATATATAGAGAAGAACGGAAATCATTAGATCTATTCAATGGTTCTTCATCTATATTGATTGATTTGATTCTAGGTTTTCCATACTCACATTTTGAGTAGAATCAAATCAATGAATACTTAGATGGTATTTCCGATCTATCTTTAATCTAAGTATTCGGCGGATCATCACCACCCAAACAATCAACGATTTATCCCAAAATCGGCGCGTGGATCGCGTGGCCTTGTGGATTCAAGGTGTTTCGCTCTCGTGGATTCGATCTTCGTGGATTCGAATCATTGGGTGAAGACTGGATTCGGTTACTTAGATGGTATTTCCGATCTATCTTTAATCTAAGTATTCGGCGGATCATCACCACCCAAACAAACAACGATTTATCCCAAATCGGCGCGTGGACTCGCGTGGCCTTGTGGATTCAAGGTGTTATCGCTCTCGTGGATTCGGAGCGAGGTGCGTTCGTGGATTCGAAGCGTGCCATTGGGTGAAGACCGTGGATTCGGTTGGACGTCGTGGACTCGACGTTGGACGCTGTGGATTCAGCGTTGGGCGCGGATCGTGGATTCGAGAAGCGTCGTGGAGCGAGCGGAGAAGATCTACTAGGAGCGTATGGTAAAAGGTTGAGTCGTCTGTGAGTACGTTATATCACCTTGTACGTGTGTTAATTCTAGTGGATTTCGCCGTGTTATCGGTCCCGTGGTTTTTTACTCCGGTTTGGAGTTTTTCCACGTAAAAATCTTGTGTGTTCTTTTATTTTTCCGCATTGGGTTTTATCGCGCAATGATTTTTTGAGTGTTTATTGTTTACACCTATTCACCCCCCTCTAGGTGTTTTTTCCCCTATTTAGATCCTTATTAACCTAAACCCAACAAGTGGTATCAGAGCGGGAATAGGGTTGTAAACAATGGTTGAAGGTGGAAACATCAATCGACCCCCTTTCTTTGATGGAACAAATTATGCGTACTGGAAAGTACGGATGAAAGCTTTTTAATTTCCATCGACGAAAGGGTGTGGCAATCAATTGAATTAGGATGGTCTAATCCAACTGAAATTTTAGATGATGTTCGCACCTTAAAACCTAGGTCGAAATGGACCAAGGAAGAGATAGACTTATCTTCTTACAATGGCAAAGGGATTAATGCTCTATTTAATGCTTTGTCACAAACTGAGTTCTCTCGCGTCTCGGCATGTGAGACTGCGAAAGAAATCTGGGATGTTCTTCAAGTTACGCATGAGGGAACTAACTTAGTGAAGATTCAGAAACTGCAAATGCTCACGAGCAAGTTTGACTCTATCTCTATGGCAGAGAATGAATCCTTCACTGACTATTACACACGATTGCAAGACATCGTGAACTCATGTGCTAACTTGGGAGAGAAGATTCCAGAATTTAAAGTTGTAAGAAAAATTCTAAGAACTCTTCCTGAACGATTTCGCCCGAAGGTCGCAGCCATTGAAACAATTAAACACCCGGACGAAATGCGTGTAGAAGAATTAGTAGGTGCTTTACAAACTTATGAAATGACTTTTCCTACTAACTATTCTTCTGGAAAGGCATCCTCTTCTAAGTCTTCAGGTTACGCATTGAAATCAACTAAAGAAGAAGACGCGGATTCATCCTCCTCGGACGACGACGAGAACCTTTCTATGGAGGACTTTGAGAAGCAGCTCGCTCTCTTGACAAGGAAGTTTCGCCGCAACTTTCGAAGGGGAAATTCAAGCAAAACTCAATCCTTCGGAAAGTCGAAGAAAGGCAAGGGTTCTTCAAGCACAAGTCAAGAAAGCAAGAGAACTTCTCAAAGGATAAGAAAAGTTCTGAGGGACAAGTTCAGTGTTTCAAATGTCGAGGCTACGGCCACATTGCAACGGAATGTCCCAACAAGAATCCGGCTAAGAAGAAAGCGATGCAAGTCGTTACTTGGGATGACAACTCCACGTCAAATGAGTCATCGTCAAGTGATGAAGAAGACAACGCGACAGCTTTCCACGCGTCCACTACATCTTCACCCTTCATGTGCTTAATGGCAAGTACATCCGACTCACTGTCCAACTCCACTGTTGAAAAGATTGCAACGGACGATGAATCAGATGATTCGGAAGGTGAAGATTTTGTTTTAGCCTACCATAAGCTTTTGAGGGATTCAAAGAAACTGGCTAAGCAAAACAAGGGGTTGAAAGAGAGATTGCAGGATCTTGAAGATGAAGTAAAAAGAGTAACCTCTATCTCAACCGATCTTGAAGTGGAAAGGGATAATCTGATTAAGACAAATGTTTCCCTTCAAGAGTCCAATGAGCAATTCGAGAAGAATTATATGGATATGGTGAACAAAGCGAATTACTTCTTGAAGCTCAACGGCGAGGCTCGACAGGAAAAATTGGAAATGACGGAGACCATACGCCAACTAAAGGATGACTTACAGAGATTTTCTTCTGGAAGGAGTAAGTTGGACAGACTTCTTGGTCTCGGTCAAAGAAATAAGTTCGGCCTCGGATACACTCAAACTGGAGACATTCCAAGTTCGAGTGGTACAGTATTTGTGCCTCAGTCGGTATCTCCTCCTCCGACACCGGTGTTCACGACAAGCAACGACAACGAACCTACTACATCCTCCTCGGAATCGACAAGAACCAAGGTATGTTTTCGTTGTGGCATTTCAGGGCACATAAGAAGAAATTGCAAGACGGAAGCCAAACGCACACCTCAAGCACATCTTGCAATGACTACCAAAAGGGCTATTCCTCGGAAAACAACTGCAATTCATTGAAGGAAAAGAGCCTTGGTAGTACACCGCTCAAGACGACATCATCAAGGAGCAGCAATTCTTCAAGCAAGACGCTCTCACCTAGGAAATCAACTTCACGACCATTACCGACGCACTTCAAAAAGGTTTGGGTGCGCAAAGGTGAAATCTTTCCCTGTCTTGCTACCAATGTTTCCTTGCATGCATATGATAGTTCGTCTTGGTACCTGGATAGCGGGTGTTCCCGTCATATGACCGGCGATAAAAACTGTTTTCAAACATTTGAGAAAAACTCCGGAGGACTTGTTGTTTTCGGAGATGGTCGGTCTTCCAAAATTGTTGGAAAGGGAACGGTAGCTATTCCAGATGGCCCGGTTCTAGATAATGTATTATTTGTTCATGGCCTTAAGACTAACCTCATAAGCATAAGTCAACTGTGTGATAGTGGTTATTCAGTTAATTTTTCATCTGATAAATGCACTGTAACTGACATGAACCATGCTTTCTTTTTAAAGGGGGTTAGATCAGAAAACAATTGTTATGTAGTTCCTTCTAAGATTTCTGAAAAATGTAACCTAGCATCTTTGAAAAATGAAACACTTTGGCATGAAAGGCTAGGTCACATAAACTTTAAGGAACTTGCTAGAATTTCAAATAAAGATGTGGTCAAGGGGGTTCCGAAACTTTCTTTTGAACAAAACCTTGTGTGTGGCGGTTGCCAAAAGGGAAAACAGTCTAGGACTGCACACAAGAATTTGAACCACATAGGTACAAAACGGCCTTTGGAACTTTTGCATATGGACTTAATGGGGCCAACTCGTCAACCATCTCTGGGAGGTAAATGGTATATTTTCTTGTTGGTTGATGACTTTTCTAGATATACTTGGGTAGCCTTCTTAAAAGAAAAAGCTGATACCTTTGATTCTTTTCTCGAAATCTGCAATCGTATTATGATAGAAAAGAATGAAAGGATTACTCGAGTTAGGAGTGATAGAGGTGGGGAATTCATAAATTCCAAATTCATTGATTTTTGCACTTCTAATGGCATTAAACATGAATTCTCCGCACCTTACACACCTCAACAAAATGGTGTAGTCGAGCGCAAAAACAGGGTCGTACAGGAAATGGCACGTGTTATGCTTCACAGCCGGAACTTACCTTTTTATTTTTGGGCTGAAGCGGTGAACACTGCTGTTTATGTTATCAATCGCGTGTATTTGCGCCCGGGGACTTTGAATACACCATATGAACTTTGGTTTTGTAGAAAACCTAACATCAAATATTTTCGCATCTTTGGGAGTCGGTGTTTTATTTTACGTGATCGTGAGAATCTTGGAAAATTTGACTCTCGAAGTGACGAAGGGATTTTCTTAGGTTATTCTACAAACAGCAGAGCATATCGAGTTTTTAACTTAGAATCTAAGACGATCGTAGAATCGATAAATGTTAAGGTAGATGAAGCTTTTCATTTTGAATCTGAAAAATCTACCCTCGATATCTCTCTTGATGATGATACACCTGCTAATGCATCTTCTTCTAACAATTCTTTCGATAATAATGTTGATGCATCTAACGGTTCTTCAAGCTTATCTGATGTGCAGGAATCATCTCGTGTACCTCCGCCTACTCCTCTACCTCAAACGTTACGCATCTCCAAGGATCACCCTGAATCGAACATAATTGGAGATCCACAAGAAGGAGTTAGAACACGGAGACAATTGGTTTGCGGATTTGCATGCTATGTATCTCAAATCGAACCAAAGAATGTTGATGAAGCTCTCCAAGATGATTACTGGATTAAAGCAATGCAGGAAGAGCTCCATCAATTCGAGCGAAACAAAGTCTGGGAACTGACGAAGCCTCCGAAGCAACACAATGTGATAGGTACCAAATGGATCTTCAAGAACAAGAAAAACGAAGAAGGTACTATCATCAGGAACAAAGCAAGGTTAGTTGCTCAAGGCTATTCTCAAGTAGAAGGTATAGACTTTGATGAAACCTTCGCCCCTGTAGCTAGACTCGAGTCCATTCGTATATTGTTTGCGATCGCTTGTCATTTTAAAATCAGATTATTTCAAATGGACGTTAAGAGCGCCTTTTTAAATGGATTTTTAAATGAGGAAGTTTATGTAGCTCAACCGAAAGGTTTTGTGGATCATAAACTACCTAACCATGTTTTTCGTCTGAAAAAGGCTCTTTACGGTCTGAAACAAGCACCGCGAGCATGGTACGAAAGGTTGACAAAGCACCTTTTGGAAAAGGGCTACACTCGAGGGGGAGCTGACAGGACTCTCTTTGTGAAGCATTATCAAAACAATTTCATAGTTGCTCAAATCTATGTCGATGACATTGTTTTTGGAGCAACGAGAGATAATGATGCTTCTAAATTCGCGGAGACCATGGAAAGCGAATTTGAGATGTCCATGATGGGCGAATTGAATTATTTTCTTGGATTACAAGTTAAACAAAACGATGAAGGAATTCACTTGTGTCAATCCAAGTATGCACTGGAGTTGGTCAAAAAGTTTGATCTTGAAAATTCTAAGATTTTCCGACTCCAATGGGAACTAGCCATAAGGGACTTGGAAGTGAATCACAAAGTGAGAATGTAGACGAGAAACTGTACCGCAGTATGATTGGAAGTCTACTATATCTCACGGCTAGTCGCCCGGATATATCCTTCAGTGTTGGGATTTGTGCGAGATATCAATCAGCACCGAAGGAGGTTCACCTGAAAGCGGTGAAACGGATCATCCGGTATATCAAAGGTACAATCAATTTCGGAATTTGGTATCCTATGGGAACGACTTTGGATATTGTTGGATACTCAGATGCCGATTGGGCTGGATCGGTGGATGACCGGAAAAGCACGAGTGGTGCATGCTTCTATCTTGGCCACTGCCTTGTTGCATGGCACAGTAAAAAGCAGAACTGCATAGCACTCTCGACTGCCGAAGCGGAGTACATTTCTGCAGGAAGTTGTTCAACCCAATTGATTTGGATGAAAAGCGTGTTGAGCGATTTCCGGATTTCAACATCTTCGGTAACCATTTTATGTGACAACACTAGTGCTATTAACATTTCTAAAAACCCTGTGTTGCACTCTAGAACAAAACATATTGAACTTAGATATCATTTTCTTAGAGAGCTAGTTGAATCAAACATTCTTCAACTGTCATATATTTCAACTGAGGATCAATTAGCCGACATCTTAACAAAACCTTTGGATCAAAAACGTTTTATTCACTTGCGTAAAGCAATTGGCATGCTTTCCTTGAAATAAACTCTTTTGAAACCTTTGCTTAGATTAGGTTTGTTTTTGTTCTTTTTTTGTTTTGTTCTTTATCTATGTTCTGTACATAGCACACTAATTGAGCATAAATCATAATTGACTTTAATTGCATCCTTTTATGCATTTAGAAATTTATTATGCTTTTGATGTCATAATATTTCAATGTTGCAATGATCATTTACGTTAATTAAACCATCTTTTAAGTGATCAAAGTCAATTTCTCTCTCAATGATCTCTTGGTATAGTCATTATCATATTTGATTGCTTAGTCGAGTATGAATTCGAGATCAATGGTTTGGTTGAATACCTTATATATTAAATAATTGATAGCCAATTGAGGGGGAGTCAATGAAATGTGAAATGCTCAAAAGATGTGGAAAGAGTTACATCCCAATGAGGAGTGTGAAAACTACCACCACATGGAGAAAATGAAAGAAAAAGATACTCCATGAATGAAAAGCAAATTTTTGTTTGAAAATTGTTGATGAAATTCATATTGAAATACTTGACTCAGTCGTATTTCATGGTTGGTATAAGGTGGGATTTTTAGTAAAAGATGCTCAAAGAGCCACTCCTTCAACAGATTGTCTAGATATATTATCTAACTTATCTGGGATTTCAAACATCTATTGATCTTGGTACTTCATTTTCTTTACTGAAATTGATGATTTGATAAAGGCATTACACATAAGATCAGGATAGATGTAATTGAAGTTGTTCAACTTTAAGTGTTTTAACTTTCGTAAATTTTCGTTTCATTTTTGGATATTTTTGATAGATTTTGCATAATCTATTTCTTGTTGTATGAAACGATGTCATTTGTTTAAAGTTGACATGGTAAAGTGCTTACATACTTTTTCTGGATTTTATTGAATTTTTCTAAATTTTTCTGAAGAAAAAGTTGTAGCCGATCCGGATCGGGACAAGTGATCCGGATCCCGAACGCAGGATTTTTCCTGCGGGTAGCCGATCCGGATCACATTCTCGGCCGATCCGGATCACGGCTAGGGTTTTATATAGAAACATAGAGATTTTGATTTCTTTACCCTAATCTCTGGTTTTCAAGCCTCTAGAGTTTCTCTCTCTAGATTTCTTGCTTCTTGGAGCTTCAAAACTCAAAGTTCTTCGGATTCAAGTAAGTTTTATGATCAAAACTCGGTTTTTCACAGTTTTTATGGTTTTTCATCAAACGTGAGTTGAAAAATTGGAACTTTTTCGTTTGTGAATGGTTTTTGATCAAATTTCTTTTGAAATAAGAACTCTGGGTCAATTAGTTTTGCTTTTATGCTGGGATTTTACTTGATTAACGAGTTTTTAGGCTTCGATTTCTAAAAATTCGGTTTTAGGGCATAAAAGAGGAATTTTTGTAAATCATGGATTGATCTATTTTTAAAATTCTTTTTGGAAAACTAATTTGATTCTTGGCTTCTCTACATGATTATGATTGTCTAGGTACAATGTTTTCAAATTTTTCAAAATTGACGATTTTTCATATGTTCTTGAGTTGGTTTTCACAGGACACTTTCTTAAACTCAAAGCACTAGAATCAATGGCATTCTCCTGGTTGATTCTGTTACTGGTCACAATGGTGCAGGGAGTCATCTGTTAAAAAGAACCAGGCGTCTCAACTCGAGACAAACCAACGAAGCCAATGAAGACAGCTCAGATTACGATACAGAAGAATGGGACGAATTCTTCAAGGATGTTCAGCGAAAAATTGATGAGGAGGACAGGAAATTCACCAAAGGAAAGAGACTTATGAAATCTGCCTCCACGACCAGACAATATACAAGAAGAAGAAATGTCCAAAGAAGTACGAGTCAGCATAGTGGGCCTCTCACCAGAGCACGCTCACTTTCTGGAATTCTGCAAACTGAATCTCCATGGACTGCAGGACCAGATGCACCATCTGCATCTAGACAGCGTCCATCACACTCAAAGACACGGACAACTGAGACAGAGATTTTGGAATCGATTCGTCAGGAACAACAAAGACTCTCTGCTACACAAGAAAGAATATCGAAAGAGCTTCAGCAGATTTCCTCTGAACACAAGAAGATCAAGAAGAAGTACTCAAATTTTAAGAATTTGCTTAAAGGGATTTTGAGCAAGCTGAGCTGTACTAGTTCAGATTCTTCAGACTGAGCAGCACCTTCTGTTCATCTTGTCTACTTTAGCTCTTAGTTTTCAGGACGTTGTTTTTCTCTCTTCTTTTAGTTTAGTTTCAGTTTGTGCATACTATTAGGACTTTATGTTTTCTTTACTCTCCTTACATATTGTAGCTCTTGCTACGTTTTGGCTTTGTTTTGTGACAAAAGGGGGAGAGAGTGAGAGAGTTAGAAAGAACTCTGAACAATGAATGATGTGAACAATGATTGTGAATATCGATGATATCAAGGTAAGTATGAACTTCAACTCAACTTTGGTTTTTCTTTTGTGATTTGTGACATGCTTCTATACTAACTATTCGACTAACTATTTGGGCATGTAATATGACTAACAAGTTGATGTTGGACTAACATACTTTGACATTTGGTTTTCAACTGCTTAGAAGATATGTTGGTTTTTAACTATGATTCTTTCACATATCTGAATTTTTCAAATGTCATGATGAGAATAAACTCTATCTCTGTATTTGGTTTTGTATGTTTCAATTCTTGAGGTATCTAACGATTTGTTTGTCAAGAATGTTTTCTGTGTGCAGAGATTACAGATGTCTAAGTCTAGAGTCTGTTCTAGGAGTTTATCTCATGTTTTTAATTTCTGGAACTCTTTTGTAAATTTTTGTTGTATGGTGATAGCAACAAAAATATCTTTTTGAATTTTCTTTGTGGATTTGTGTTTTGTCACGAAACCGCCAAAGGGGGAGATTGTTACGGAATTTGAGTTGGCGTATTTCGTGAATGTATTAAGTCTTGAAGATTGAAGATGAAGAAACTTTGGATCGTATACCTCAATCTCAAGAAAGAAGAATTCAAAAGGATCAGGTACGTTTAACTAAAGAATTTTGATGATCCGAATACTTCTTATAGTGTAGAAACACCTGGAAGAGGTTTTAATTGCTTATTCATCAAAAACTGGACATGGGACATGTTCAGGATCCGGATCGTGGCTTTCAATCCGGATCCCGAAGGGTGTTTGTTCATACACTGGTTCAATCCGGATCGCAGCATCTCTGATCCGGATCCCGAACACTAGTTTTACCTGTTTGCTTCTTCGATCCGGATCAGGAATTGCAATCCGGATCCCGAACATGATGTTCTGGTAAAACTGTATGAACGATCCGGATCGGGGACTACGATCCGGATCCCGAACAGGCAATTTTCTGGAAATCGTCTTTGTGCTTCTGCAATCCGGATCGCCAAATCCAATCCGGATCGCCGTCGGTAAAACTTTCCAGAAAAGGCTGTTTTTGATCCGAATATTCTTCCTAGGGTTTCTAACCTATAAATAGCCCTTATTCATTTCTAGGGCATCCGCAATAGATCGGCTGGTTAAGAAAAATAGCCGAAAAGAAAAATCCACATATATAGAGAAGAAAGGAAATCAATAGATCTATTCTATGTTTCTTCATCTATATTGATTGATTTGATTCTAGGTTTTCCATACTCACATTTTGAGTAGAATCAAATCAATGAATACTTAGATGGTATTTCCGATCTATCTTTAATCTAAGTATTCGGCGGATCATCACCACCCAAACAAACAACGATTTACCCCAAAATCGGCGCGTGGACTCGCGTGGCCTTGTGGATTCAAGGTGCAACCGCTCTCGTGGATTCGGAGCGAGGTACGTTCGTGGATTCGAAGCGTGCCATTGGGTGAAGACCGTGGATTCGGTTGGACGTCGTGGACTCGACGTTGGACGCTGTGGATTCAGCGTTGGGCGCGGATCGTGGATTCGAGAAGCGTCGTGGAGCGAGCGGAGAAGATCTACTAGGAGCGTATGGTAAAAGGTTGAGTCGTCTGTGAGTACGTTATATCACCTTGTACGTGTGTCAATTCTAGTGGATTTCGCCGTGTTATCGGTCCCGTGGTTTTTTACTCCGGTTTGGAGTTTTTCCACGTAAAAATCTTGTGTGTTCTTTTATTTTTCCGCATTGGGTTTTATCGCACAATGATTTTTTGAGTGTTTATTGTTTACACCTATTCACCCCCCTCTAGGTGTTTTTTCCCCTATTAGATCCTTATTAACCTAAACCCAACACTCCAGAGTGGCACTCGAGGAGCGCGACCCCACCGAGGAAAGTATCCGCGCATCTCTATCGAGCTCAAATGCGGCTCATACAGGCTATAGTCCAAATCCACGATCAACAAGATCGACAGTAACCAACAATACCAACTCTCACTCACAGGATGGAAAACCACACAACCGGGACCCACTGTCGACTCAGACGGCTCCCAGAATAAAATACTGATATAAATACTACTACCAGACTCCACTCGGCCCCCAGGCGCGAGTGTAACATGCATCCCACAACAACCCGACTACTCGGCCCACTACCCGGGCGAGGAAACTCTAAGTCCAGGTGAAAGAATAGATAAAAGTGTGGGAGTGTCTAAAGCATAAATAAACTAGCCCAAGTTGGAATTTTCTACTAGTCTGGTTAAACATGCAACATATGACGGGGTGCTGGGTCAAGTTCCAATGATAGCAGTTTACTAACATATTTAGGAAGCAATAAATCAACATGATCATCATAGCAACACAAGGAGTATCAGCTCTCTCTTCTAACATGCTTCCTAACACATATCAACATCATGCATGTTCACTACACAATAGATTTAATGAACCGTCCATCGGTTTTGAAGACGAAGCAACCCACCTGGAAGTGCAAATTGATCCAATGTCCAAAAAGGCTGAAACTGCACCGGGACAATCCTCAGATTCCCACGATTCCAACAGGTCCAAAAACACCCAAAAACTCCTCCTGGGTACAAAGTTATAGCTCAAACATTGCAATCAACACAAAATTCCCTAGATTACAAGGTGCTGAAAAATCAGTCCCAAAGATGCGAAAATACCAACTGCAAGATAATCTCCAGAAATTCCAATAAAAATATGACGGCGATCCTCGCGATGCGTAGATGTCAATCGAGTCCTCACATGTCGAAATCCGATACCCGAGCATGGAGATAAAAATTCGACAAGGCTCTGCTGTCCAAGAAAAGCCACCAGCAAAACAGGGGCTTGAAAATGTACCAGAAACTCCAATCAAAACTCAGATCCGGGAGGAGTGGAAAATACGAAAATCTTAGAACTACCTCTCTTGAATCCGAGGCCGTGAAAATCATCAAAAATTCCGTTGGAGTAGCTCTGTGGACCCCGTGGACCGAAACGAGACGGAAATGGGCCACCGAAGAAAGAACGTCGCATTGCGCTAACTCGCCAAAGACGTCGATGCTGCGGCCTCCAAAAAATCCGAGCGTCCTTCACAAGATGAAGATCAAACTTGCTTGAGGACTCAAGAGGGTTTGAGCTCAGAAAAAAGCCCAAAATCGAAGAGGAAGAAGCCTATTTATAGGCCCTCTCACAAAAGCCCCCCAAAAAAATCCAAGTAATGGGCTTTCGGGCCCATTTTCCGGGCGCCCGGGGCTTTCGGGCGCCAATAGTAGCCCGAAAAGCCCCCCGGCCCTGCCCACGCGCAGCGTCCGAATCCTCCTGGCTCCGATGCGTGTCCTGAACAGCGGACAGCGCGTGCAGAGCCAGTGGGTTAGCGCCGTGTGGCCCCGACCGGCGAACGTGGGGCGGTGGCGCCCGCCAATCGCAGGGCGCCACGTGGCGCCCCCACGTCGGCAGTCACCTACCCCACCTGCTCCCCCCGGTGCGTGGACCGCGCGCAAGTGGACCAGCCTACCCGGGGCCGCCACGTGGCCCGCCCTAGTTCACTGCACCCTCCGCACACGCCAGTGGACCGCGCCGCGTGAGCCCGCCAACCAGGAGCCGCCACGTGTCCCCCGCGTCTGGTCCACTGCACCCGCACCAATTCCATGGACCGCGCCGCATGCGCCGGCCAATCAGAGGCTGCCACGTGGCATCCAACCGGTCCACGGTCTCCCCCATGCACCAAAATGCGCAGAAAATTTCTGGGAGTCCGTTTTTGAGCATCCGGACTTCGAAAAAAGCAAGTAAATAGCCGATTTTCGACGTTTTTCCGCGCTGAATTCAAATATGACCTCGGATTAGCCTGTAGCCCTTTCTAAATTCTGACAAAAACAGCCAGAAGGCAGGCTCAATCCAGAAGCCTCACAGGGTCCGTCCAACACGTCCATTTGACGCATTGCGGGTCCGACACACCAATAATAGGCGTTCCACATCATGGGTCATGGGGAAAGCTACTCCGGGATCGGGGCTACTACACACTGAGCAAGTATCACTTTACCAACTTTGGGTCAAAATACCCACCTATACTGACTATCTGAGTTCGCAACTCTACTAATACCTCTAGGCGCCAAAAGAACCTAAACATATATGAATACCGAGTGTTAGTAAAAACTCCTACGAGTCCACTAACCCGACTGAAACGACTACACTGCACCGAATTGCACCACAATATATTCAAAACATCAGTTTCGCAAACCGACTTCCAAAACTAGACCAATCTCTAAGCCAACTCTACAAGATTCTAACAGGCTCCCAACAATAGATAAACATCCACCCGCAACACTAAGTTGCCACTAACATAAATCGATGCCATCGTAACATCGGTTTCTTTTATCGATTTTTGAATCTCGCCAAAACTACCACTTAACCCACCAAGACCTCTAACTACACCTTGGAACATCTCGAGACATATTAAAGGTTCCTTTAGACCTTCCATTGTCCCAAAGTACACCAATTTAGGTGTTGAGATAGCCGCACATGAGGTGCGCACCAACAGAGGTCCTAATTCCAAACTAGACCTTCACGGATTCCAACCTATGCCGATTTTGGTATAAGAACCAGCGAAAGGTAGAAACACCCACACTGGTTGATTTCAGCTAGTGAGAACTCTTCAAAATATATTCCACAGGTTCCAGTGTCCAAGTGCACAAGCAGTGTGTTGAAACTGCGGAGTCTCAACCTGACAAACCCCTAAGTTCATACACAATCACAACTCTATTCTCATCTGATATAGAACTATTGGGGTGTCACAATCGGTATAATATGTTAAGTCTAATTATTGTTATTAGAGTATTCAGTTTTATATTTTCAATCATAATTTTTTTTTAATCTGATACGGGATCAGTGGACATGCAGTTTAGTTCTTTCATCAAATCTCTCCCTCACTTTGCTTTTCTCTTCTTTTTCCGGGTAAAAGCTAGTGTAAGCACTGCAGTTAAAGTTGCCTTTTCTTTTGTGTGTGGCATTGCAACATGGTTCCCAACTTTTGTTGTCCTTTGTCTTTCTCATGAAAGAAGTGCGCGAATGCACAACTAATTTAAAAAAATAATAATAATAAATGAAGTAAAGTTAGAGATGGAAAAGACATGTTTACATTGCATGGAATGGACCAAACAACTGCATCTGAAAAATCTCTCCTAATTCCCACCACTACCAACTCTTTTTGAAAGACTGCATGCATATAGTATCAGCACTACCTCTCACTTTTATAGCAGCCAGCACTCTTTTCACTTTGCCCAAATCTCAACTTCTGACACCTACCATTCTCCTCATTCTTCCTTCCTATCATTAATTACACAGCAAGACATTTTGTAAGTACAGTATAATTATGTTAGAGATGTACATAGTTAAAGAGATTAAATTTGTACTTAGCTCTTTTTGCTGCATGTAGTTGAGAGTGATGACGATTACAAGTTTTTTTTTGCGTTGTTTGTTTATAGTTGGGAGTTGTAATTGCGCGTATTTGTATTCTGAATGTGAGATGATGAGATTAACTCCAGGTGATAATAAAAGTATTTTCTTTTTTTTTTTTTTTAATTGAAAAGGTTAGTGTGTAAATAAGATTGAGCTTCGGATAGAATTATTCCTTCGGACGTTATATTTTTTATTTTTGGCATTCGGTCAAATCGAATCAAATCGCTCAGGCTCAATCCGGCGATTATTATATTTTTTAATTAGATTAAATTTAATCTCGTTTTTAATTTGGAAAGTTAATTAAAAATATATTCTAATCATATTAGAATAGCAATTATAAACCGATTCGATCTTACGTGTTTGAATTCCTTATAAATATACAGGCGATTCTCTCGTAAGAATATGAACGAAAAATAAAAGAGAAAAATATTTAGAAATTCATGAAAAAATTATGAGTCATGTTGTGAGAGAGATAAACTAAATTTTTTTATTGACCTATTACTTCCAGAAGATATATAGTGAATATATGATAGATTATAAATCTAATTACTCATTCGTAACTCGATTTACCGTAGGTTTGGAGATTTAGATTATCTTGGTGGACGATTCGCGAACACATGAATCAACCTCTATGATTAGGAATTTATAGGTTTGGAGCGTTAGAAAATTTTTATGGATAATTCGAAAACATATAAATCAACCTCTACGATTCAGAACTTATCGTATTCTAGCGCTTTCGTAAAAAATACAAATGAATACTTCTGCTACGTTTGACACTAATTATGCCCAATTTTTGCTACACATCGAGCTGTAATCAATAGACCCAGCAAAATAAATAAAATTTTGAGTTTGCTTATTACTGTGTCTATAATATATTATAAAATACACGCAACCAATTAGACATTAAGCATAAATATAACTGGCACTATAACAAAATTAGATTATATAAATATATTTTTGTGACACTTTGTGTAAGTGTCTTATTTATATTCCATCTATATTCAAAATTAGATTATAGAGATATATTTTTAAGATACATTATAATAATATGTCATTATACACCCTATCAATAGTACATATAGCGACATTAATAATAAATATCGGTTTTTTGTCAACAATATTTTTTCAAATTTAAAAATATTTAAAAATATCGATATAGTATAATTTTATTATTATATTATGATATATTTTTTATTACTTATTAGAATAATTTTTTAGGTGACATCCAATAGCGATGTTCTAACACTATAATAAAATTATGCTATAGCGACATTTTTAAATGTTTCTAAAATCTTAAAAAAGTGCCGCTGGCAAAAATACCAACACTTATGGTTAGTGTTGCTATATGTGCCGTCACTAGGGTGTATAACAACATATTTTTGTAATGTGTCCCAAATATGTGTCCCTATAATTTAATTTTGGATATAGATGGAACATAAATAGAACATTTATACAAAAGTGTCACAAACATATACCCTTATAACCTAATTTTGTTGTAGTTTAAGTATATATCCTTCCATTCCTATTGCTTAGATAATCCCATTTTCTTTTACCTCCATCAATTTCATAGTTCTCAAAGCTCAGCTATTAATTAGACCAGTGTTGGTATGAGTCAAGATTAGATAAGTATTTCTCTCCTTACTAGTTATTTTAATATTTATTCCAATCTGATCAGAATAATTCATTTCATATTAATGAATGATAATCCTTAATTAATTGAATTAATTTTATTCTCCTGTATATATAAGACTAAATCTCAGCTTTATTATACTATACGCATAAAAATAATATATTTTAAAAATTGTAATTATATCTGACAAAGATTCGAGTGCTCGTCACTTAGGAAGGTCAGCGGGTCGGATTCGGGACGAATTTTTAAAGATTCGAATTCGAATCCGAACCCCACTACCAAACTCAAATCCGAATTCGAATCCAACGAATTTTAAAAATTCACATCCAAATTCGAATCCGACCAAAAATCTAAAATTCGAATCCGAATCTGAATTCGAAAATCCAAATCGAAATAATTTTTTTTTAGTTTTTTTATAATATTTCAAAATATATTATATTAAATTTAAATTTTTAAAATATAAATTTAAATATAATATCAAATATTTATATACACATATATTATATAACGTAAAATCAATTCGGGTTCGGATCGGATTCGGGTTCGGTCGGGTACAATCAAAATCCATATCCAAATTCAAATCCGTCGAGTTTTTATTTTTTATATTCATATACGAATCCATATCCGTTTAACATCGGATAAATCTATTCCGTTCGGGTTCGGATTCGGATTCGGATTCGGATTCGGATAAAATTTCGGGTATCGTAGCCATTGACATCCCTATCGTCACTTCGACGTTATGTGGGCTGTATGAGACCAGCACAGCCCATCTTATTTTGGGCCATATCCGATTGGCCCGAATGTTTTGACATTGGAGAACAAATTCAATAACCTGGTTCGATGCCAGTAAGATTCAAGCCTCCAATCCATGTTTTTTAACCTGAAAGGATTTGAATTTGCACATCTAAACCAGTTTCAGGTGCAGATCAGTTTACATTTGCATAGATATAAAGATAATAAGACATTGTTCTTGTATATTTATAATGATATAAAAAATTGAATCAATATTGGCATTAAATTTAGCAACCATCTTATAATTGAATCTGACACAAGTCGAAGCCACAGGAAAAAAAAATATAAGAAGGGAAAGATGGATATGCAAATGATACAATTTTTCGATATATACAAAATATTATTAATTAACTGTAAAAACTAATTATATTAATCAAACCTTACGTGTGTGTGCATATATATATATATATATATATATATATATATATATATATATATATATAGAGAGAGAGAGAGAGAGAGAGAGAGAGAGAGAGAGAGAGAGAGAGAGAGATTTAGGTTGAAATACTATTGATAGAACAAAGTTATTGGTACTAAATTCCGACAAAAATAGCCGGAAGGTAGGCTCAATCCCGAAGCCTCACTAAATCCGTCCAACGCGTCCATTTGACGCGTTGCGGGTCCCACACACCAACAATAGGTGTTTTACATCACGGGTCATAGGAGAAGCTACACGGGGATCGGGGGCACTACAGCCGCAAGACTAGCTAGTCTGCAGGCAAGATCCAAGATCCCAACTGTACGGGTCAAGCTCTACAACACTCCTCGACATGCAAAACATGATCTGGAATCTGAACCTCTAATGCTTGCGATAGTGAAACTATCTCTATACCATGTAAGGATGCAAATACTCTACTGATGAATGAGTGTGAAGCACCAGTATCAAAAAGAGCTCGAACACGAACTGCAGAAATCAAAATAATACCTGCGACGACATGGTCGGCCGCTAAAGCATCCTCAATCTGTGCGGCATAAACTCGCCCGCTCGGTGCTTGTGGTCGTCGCTCCGGCTGTCGCGAGGAAGAAGCCTGATCAGGCCTACCATAGGCCGCAAAAGGTCCAGCCGTCTGAAGAGGAATAGAGGGTACTGAGGTCATCGAAGGTGCTGGGAAGCCTGCTTTGGGACACGCCGCCTGAAAGTGGCCAGTCTGCCCGCAACGGAAACAACGGCCCTGCCTCTGAGTACACTGTCTCGGTAGGTGCGGTCCTCCACAGATAACACATCTGTCCTGGCGCGGCTGCCGCTGGGACTGCTGCTGCTGCTGAGGCTGCTGCTGCCGAGGCGGTCGACGCTATTGCTGCTGCTACTGTTGAGAGTGACGGGGTGCACCTGACCTCTGGCGCCCCTGAAACCCCCGACCCTGAGGATAGAATCGTGGAGGTCTCGGGGGTCCCTGACGACTCGTCTGACCCTCGTCCACCAGTGCTGGGCGCTTCGCCCCCGGAATCACTGCGGAAGCTGGAACCACCTCGTCCATCACTGCCTCCCCGCACTCTACATAGAGCGCCTGCTCCATAGAGGCATCCAAAGTCTGTAATCTGCACGAACGGACGAACTGATAAATATCACGGCGCAACCCTCGCTCGAACATGTAGATCCGATGTGCCTCGTCCCTAGTCGCATGCGGTACACAGGCCAACAACTGGTTGAAGTCTGCGATGTACGCGTGCACGGGATGATCTCCCTGTCGGAGATTCTTCAACTGCTTCCAACCCCTGCCTAACACTCTCCGGGAAGAAGGCTCCAAGAAATAAGCTGCGAAACTCCGCCCAGGTAAGAAGCTGAGTCCCAGGCAAACCAACAGGTCGAACTCGCCGCCACCAGGCCTCGGCGTTGTGCTCCAAGAAGTTCGTCGCCAGCAGAACCTGAAACCGCTCCTCGATAAACAGACTCTCGAAATGTCGCTCCATCGCCGTGATCAACGACTCCGCCTTCCACGGCTCTGAACTCTACCCCTAGAAACGAGGCGGGTCAAACTGACGAAACCTCATCAACAAATCTACCACCTCTCGCTGCTCAGCAGGGGTCAACTGTCCCGCCGACCGAGCCGGCGGTCTGCTAGTAACCGGCGCAATAGGGGCTGCCGGTGTCGCCGGTACAACAGGGGGTGCCACAACCGGCGAAGAAGGTGCAGGGGAACTCTCAGGGGGTGCTGCAACAGGCTGCGCCCTTGTCACGCCCCGAGTTTAAAATCAGGTCTGAAAATTTTTTTTTTTTTTTTTTTTTTTTTTTTTTTTTTTTTTTAAATCAGAGTTTGCAAAACAGGCGTAACAGACCGCCACACATATAGGAAACTCTCTATTCCGCGAACAGAGACTCCCCTATATATGCACGGCTAAGCTAGTAATCAGCAACAGATATCTCAGTACAACTGCTACTCTACTCAGCAGGAAGGTAATTTAAAATCACTTATTACATCAATGTTTTAATATCTAAATCAAATAGAACTGGAATAAAATGCGGAAATAAAAATCTAAGTAAATCATCACGAATATCTATCATCTCTGTCTAGAATCATGGGGACAGCTCTACCGTGACAGGCTCACTGGATCGTCCCGATATCTCCCCACCCGACGGACCTGAAAAATGGTCACCCAGGGGGTGTGAGATACACTATACATGTATCCCAGTGGGCACGACGAGCCGAGGATCAGCTAATCGTACCTACTGGGTACTAAAATCTGCGGATAGTAAGAGTCAATAGGAAAAGCTGAAAACATAAATGTCTACTAATATCAGAATCCACAGATAGGCTAACTAGGCAGGTAATCAACCATAAGGACTACAGATAAGAAATACTGTAAATCAGGATATGTCAGTGATAATCAATCATAAGAGCAGTAGATCATATATGCTGGAAATCAAAGGTATCCATAATAATCATGCATAAGGAACTGCGGTGATCAAAGTATGTCTACCAACTGATACTGGAAATAAACTGAGCAGTAATGCGTCAATAAGGAGCTACCAAACATCCAATCAAAAGCCACCATCTTGGTCATCAAGACCTCAGGGATATCTCGCCAAACCTGGCACCAACCTGGCTGACATACTCCGGCACCCTCGGGCACTAACCTGGGAGTCGACACTCCGGCACCCTTGGGCACTAACCTGGGAGTCACGGGTCGTACACTTGACCACTTTACCGGTAAAGAACATCTACACGGGTAGCTACTCCGCTGATGTTCGTGAAGTACAGCAGTGCGGGCAAATCAAAATGATCAATCTCACGGTCTACTGACCGGGTAGTCGGCAACATGCCGAAATCCCAACAGGGAATCATAGGTCTGTATCTATCAATCAGGATCAATCAATCATGCATATCGAGTATATCAAGAAATATCTCAATGACAGGAATCAACGAGTAAAATCGAATCATGTAAATCTATGCACTGGGATATAAGAGCTGATGCACCAGTACATGTGATATGTCTCACGTAAATCAAGTACTGTCAGGAACAGTCATAGGGTATGTCAACGCAATCATCAGGGATCATCTAGATAAATCGGCAGATATATATGACGAGTCTAAAATAATCAATGTCTATCACGGAGGATCACATGGCCTATAGATCAAGTCATCAGGTATAGTCAAAAACCAGTGTACATGCTATGTCTAAAGGATCAATAGCTGTCAGTACAGGTGAATATGAAATCATAGTGTGTCTCAAGTCGATCAAGATCTATCAAGAAGATGCAGTCATCATAGATCATATGGCATGTAGATAAAATCGTCAGGACCAATCATGAACAGGTAGATCATCAGGACTAAACAATAACAGGTGTCCGACTGGACTAAAGCAACCAGAGGGCCAAAAGCTGAGGCCCGGTTCGAAGATAACCCACCTGGATGACGGCAGATACTCGAACTCCCGCGCAGCTACTGGGAGGCTGGTGCTGAACAACTGGGCCCTGTATCAGAAGATCTGGTCAGTAATAAACTCACACAACCCTTTCCCGACGACGCTACACTAACGGATAGTTTAAAACGGGTCAAATCGGCCGATTATCGATCAAATTCCGTTTCTCGGTCAACGGGGACCATCGGAACCCTAACAAAATGTCCAGGGGGTGCGTAGGTACTGTCTAAGGGCAGCCAGGGGGT
Source organism: Tillandsia fasciculata (assembly GCA_029168755.2). Taxonomy (NCBI): domain Eukaryota; kingdom Viridiplantae; phylum Streptophyta; class Magnoliopsida; order Poales; family Bromeliaceae; genus Tillandsia; species Tillandsia fasciculata. The sequence continues at coordinate 18,401,491 of CM054948.1, forward strand.
TACATTTGCAATTTGGTCCACCAAATATTTATAATTGCTTGGAAACACTATTTTATGTGACTGTTTTAGCTCGTTCTTGACATCCGGGAACCCAAATGATGCTCTGTAAATTTCAGCATGCTCGTTACGACGAGACGGAGCTCGTTCTCACAAGATTTGGCCAACACGGATCCCGAGAACAAAGCTGGTCCATAATTACTTCTTAAAATTGCATAAATACTCCTATTTGAAGCATTGTTTCGACCGTTCTTGCAATCCAAGAATCCGACGACGACGCCGTAAGTTTCAGCGCGTCCGTTATGACGAGACGGAACCCGTGCTCACCAGTTTGGACTGGCACGGGACCCGAGGGCAAAGTTGGCCCATCATCCTTTAATGTTCAATATGCTACTTGTTACAACTATGCCCAAATTTTCTTTATACTTGATCAAAACAAGATCTAACTAGAGCATGGTATACAGTAAGGACTGAGGGTCATGGGGCTCACCTGAGACGCGCCGGAGGTGGCCGGAGGAGTCGCCGGAGCAAGGTGGTGCTCCTCCAAGGCTCGGACTTGGGCTTTTCTTGGAGCAACTTGGGTTCTGCTCTGCACCAGAGGTAAGCACAGGTTAGAGGGGGTCCCCAGATGAAGCCCAGTCTAGGTCTGGTCATGCGCCGGCGGCCGGAGGTGGCGGCGGCCGGAGCCAAAACCCAATTATCCTCAAGCATAAACAAGGTTGAACCAACTTTATTACCAGGGTCTTTAAGCCTAAACAAGGTTGATGGAACTCTTAACTACAAGATTTAGGGCCCACCTGTGTAGTTGGCCGGAGCCCGGAGTCGCGACGGCGGTCGGCGGTGTAGGCACGGGTGACCTTGTGGTGCAACTGCAGAGGAAGAAACCCAGCGTAAAAACCCTCATGCAAATGCATGCAAGGCATCACCAAGGCAGAAGGACCTTACCTGGGTCACCAGCCGGCGGCGCGGAGCGTCGGCGATCGCCGGAGCTCGAAGAAACCCAACTCGGTGAAGAAGACAATGGGCTCTAATGGCGAATTCCGGCCGGCGATGATCGGGCCGCTACAACTTGGACCAAAACACTCCCCACGAAGCTACGATGCTTCCTACAGTGGTGGCCGGCGACGGGGACGGGCGGCGGCGCCGGGCGGAGGAGTTCCGGCGAAGGCTCACTTTATCAATTTCTAGGGCTTCGTCGTGCGGTGTGGATTCTCGACCGATCATCACCGGACTTGGTGGGGAGGTTGCAGTCGACGAGAGGAAGGGATCCAACGTCGCTGATCTCTCATCAAACGGCCGGATGGATCTCGCGCCCGAAATCGATCAAAACTGGGTTTTCCGGCGACGGGAGCTCCGCCGGCGACAAGGTCGACGGCGGCGGCTCGGGCTGCACCAGTATGATCCTTGCAATGTCAGAAGAGGAATAGGAGGGTCCCTAGGCCAAAGTATTGCGATAAATTCAACCAACTCACCTCGCCGGAAAACGAGGAAGAAGGAGGTTCTCCCACGGCGGCGGCTGGCGTCGGTTCACCTCGGGCTCGGCCGCGGCTTCACCGAGGGTACCTCAGAGGAGGACTTGATCCACTTGAGTCCTTCCCAACACCTTCCTCACCAAGACCACCGAGAAGCAAGATATATCTTGATCTTTAACTTCTCCGGCAACGTGGTGGCGGCGGCCGGTGAGGGAAAGCTCCGGGAAGCGCGGCAGAGAAAAGGTGGTCTGTTGCACAGGCGGCTAGGGCAAGGCTCAGAGGTTTAGGGTTTCTTGAAAACCCTAGCTCGGGTATGCATGCTATATATAGCATTATGCCAATTTTGCAATTTAGCCCTTCTAGCTTTTGATGTTCAGCATTCAGTCCCTCACAGTAGCTCACAATCACACTCTAGTCCTTCTCAAAGGAGTGGCACGCAAATCGAGGCATGTTTTATAGGGGTCTTTATGCAAAATTCGCATTTTTTGATGCATTTCACGCTTTTCGAGGCAATCCGATCGTCAATTCGAAAAACGGACTTCGTCACGACGTCCGGCTCGACGAATCCTATCAGGTAGCGATTTTCATTTTTCGAGAAAATGCCCAGATGAAATCGCGGTCAATAAAATACTGCTCCAAAATACAGTTTTTGCGATTTTCGAGACGATAGGGTCGTCAAACGGAAATTCCGTCAGCGCCATTGCGTCCAGAACGTCGAAACCGTTCAAATCGACTATTTGAAGTGCTATGATCGGCTTCCAGATGGCGAGTTGGCCAAAGTTGGCACTTAGGGGATTCGAAAATTAGGTTTACTGTGCATTTACTGTTCACTTGTACCTGCGACTTAAGTCGCGGGTCCCGCCCGCTTCATCGCTGATTTCTGGAAGATCCGACCGTCAGATCTGAACAAGCTTAATATGGTTTTCACTCAGTTCGTCGTGACGGTCGCACTCGTGGTCTCGGATCTTCGAGATCAGGCTCGGATTGAAAAGTGATATTTCTGGCCCTATTTCTGTGCAAATTACACTGCAGAAAAGGGGCACTTTAGCTATTCGTGCTTTTATGATCCAAAATTCAACTTGACTTTAATTATTGTCATTTATCTATTCATTTCCAAAATTCGAATTCTTACAGCCCTCTGCTCAAACATATGCATCATCCGGTTCATGGCCTCCTCCTGGCGCCGAGAAGCCTCCTCCTAACGTCGAACAGCCTCCGACATCAGGGCCATCTGAGCCCGAAGCTCCTGTACCTCACTCTGCTGTCCCTGTCCTGACTCCTCCTGCTCAGGCTCAAAGGAAGAAGGCTGCGAACGCGTCAGCATCCTGCGCCGCAGAGGCATCACTCACACCTGAGACAAACAAAAACCGGTCAGAACCAAAACAACACTCGACCCAATCTAGCGAAAGTCAAAGGCATGTCCTCCTTCCTGTAGCACTATGTTGTCTGCAGCCAACATAGTCGCCACCGAGAGAAGACATGTCAATCACTCATCCCATCCCTTAAGCGAGTTAAGAACCAATTAGGACTCTCGCTAAAAAAAAATCACGGCTCTCACGTGAATCATCCTAGGGTCCAACCACAAGCCTAGGGTTTCTAAGTCTAAAATGACCTACATTCTAGGCTCTGATACCACTCTAATCTGTCACGCCCCGGCGTCGAAACTGCGACCCGGGCTCGCCAATAGATCCGCCGCCCATACGGGAAGCCCCGTATAGACGAAGCGACTAACCTGCAAAAGATCAACTACACTATACATATATCAGAGCTGAAAAGTAAACTGTTGAAATAAAAAATATACAAATCCTCAAATAGTACATGCCAGGTCCTCACAATACATAAGTCACTCTAAAACTAAAACTCTCAAAAGTAAAATATACATGATACATCCCCAAAATTATTGACAGTACTAGTACATCACCAAAAGGGGATACATCTACTCTCGCAGGAAGAAGACTGGTAGGGATCTAGCTCGCGACTCACTTACCTCGATCAGCAGGATCAGCAACTAGAGCAGCAGGAAAAGGAGTAGATCGTCCCTGGGAAAAAATCACCACGGCGGGTCTGAGAACTACATCCCACAGTAGTTCTGAGTGGGTACCGCCAACAAGCCCGACGGTCTGCCCACTAAGTCTACTACAGACATAAGGTAACAAATGCAGTACTGAAAGTAAAGGCTGGAAAAATAATGCTACAACTACTATGCCTCTATCTAAATGTTCAAGAAGTGGAACAGATGGAAACATGATGCATCTACTATATCTCAAACATAATCACCCAATCTACACTGACTGCCACATAGGGTCCAGTCAAACCTGCGCCTACCCACTACCGTTACATCGAAGGAGGATCGAACTTACGTATGGCATTCGTGACTGCCAAAACTGGCCCAGCCAGAGGGACTGCGTCGACAAGTAGCGATAGCAAGTAACAAGCCCAGCTCCGGAGTGGCACTCGAGGGGCGCGACCCCACCGAGGAAAGTATCCGCGCATCTCTGTCGAGCTCAAATGTGGCTCATGCAGGCTATAATCCAAATCCACGATCAACAAGATCGACAGTAACCAACAACACCAACTCTCACTCATAGGCTGAAAAACCACACAGCCGGGACCCACTGTCGACTCAGACGGCTCCCTAAAAATAAAACACTGATCTAATACTGCTATCAGACTACACTCGGCCCCCAGGCGCGAGTGTAACATGCATCCCACAACAACTCGATCACTCGGCCCACTATCCGGACGAGAAAACTCTAAGTCTAGGTAAAATAATAGATAACAGTGTGGGAATGTCTAAAGCACAAATAACCTAGCCTAAGTTGGAGTTTTCTACTAGTCTGGTTAAACAAATAGCATATGACGGGGTGCTAGGTCAAGTTTCCAAAGATAGCATTTAATTTACAAATTTAGGAAGCAATAAGTCAATATAATCATCATAGCAACAAAAGTAACATCAATTCTCTTTTTCTAGCATGCTTCCTAATACACTCACAATTATGCATGATTCATATAATATAGAATAAATGATCAGTCCGCCAGTTTTGAAGACGAAGCAACCCACATGGAAGTGCAAAGCTGTCCAAAAAGCTAAAACTACACGGGAATAATCCTCTAATTCCCACAATTCCAACGGGTCCAGAAACACTCAAAAACTCCTCTTGGGTACAAAGATATAGTCCAAAGTTACAAATAACACAAAATTTCCAAGTGTATAGTTTGCTGAATTTCAGTCCCAGAAAAGCTTGATTATCACCTATGAGAAAAACTTCAAAAATTCCAATAAAAATACGACAGCGATCCTCGCGATGCGTAGATGTCAATCGAGCCCTTGAACATCGAATTCCGATACTCGAGTGCAGAGATAAAAATCCAACAAGGTGCTGCTGTCCAGAAACAACCACCAGCAAAAATAGGGCTCAAAAATGTACCTGAAACCCCTAAAAAAGCTCAAATCTGGGAGAAGTGGAAAATACGAAAATCGTAGATTTACCTCTCATGAATCCGACGCCACAAAAAATCATCCAAAAATTCCGTCGGAGTAGCTCTGCGGACCTCATGGACCGAAACGCGACGAAAATGGGCCACCAACAAAAGAACGTTGCACTGCGCTAACTCGCCGAAGACGTTGATGCCGCGACCTCCAAAAAATCCGAGCCTCCTTCACAAGATGCAGCACAAGAAGATCAACAAAGTTGCTTGAGGGCACAAGGGGATTTGAGTTCAGAAAAAAGCTCAAAACAGCAAGAGAAGGGGCCTATTTATAGGCCCCATCACAAAAAGCCCACAAAAATCCAAGCATTGGGCTTTCGGTCGAAATTTTCGGGCGCCCAGTACATCCGGGCCACTACAGTGAGCCCAGAACAGTACCCGGCCTGGCCTACCAACCGCGCCTGAATTGCCCACACGTTGCCACGTGTCCCTCCGCTCGCCGCGCACCCGGCGCACGCGCGCCTGCCAATCGCGGCGCGCCGCGTGGCCGCACGGTCCATGGCGGGGACCGTGGCCCGCGGTTCACGGCGGGCCGCCCGGGTCACTACGCCCGCCAATGAGCGGGCGACACGTGCCCGGCGGGGTCCACCGTGCGCCGCGCCCGACGTGGTCCACGCGCTGTCGCGCATGCGTTGACCCGCCAATCAGCGCCTGCCACGTGGCAATGTGCTCCGTTGGCTGCTCCCGGTGCACGCCAAGTGGGCTGTGGACTGCCCCACCCGAAAAATCGGCCTGTTTGGCCCGTTTAGCCCGAAAATAGCCGATTTTCAACGTTTTCGTGCGCTGAGTCCTTTTTTGGCATCCGTTTGACACACAACGGGCTCGATACACCAATAATAGGTGTTTTCTCACCGCCGACCACCTAGACAGGTCGTATAGGAAAATCGAGACACCACAGCTCGTACTGAACAATCCAGACTCCCAAATTGAAAATATTGGAAAAATGGCGACCCTCAAAATAGTTGCGGGTTTTGAAGTGGAGGTCGTTAAACGCAATTTTTGTAAATTCGACCTCCAACATCCTGACAAAGTATCGGTTCCGTGCCGTCTTGAAGCGGTTGAGATACTCCTCAGTCGTTTCCCCGACGTTCTGTCGATATGATGCAATATCGGCAACCGATAGCTCGAGCACATCCCAATAGAATTGCTCATGGAATTTAGCCTCTAACTCGTCCCAATCACGGATGGAGTTGTGAGGCAGGCTCGTGTACCACGAGAATGCTGTTTTGGTTAACGACGTGCTGAATAGCCTCATCTTTAAGAATGGATTCACGGACGCCTCTCGGCATTGGGCGGTGAACCGAGCAATGTGCTCGATCGTATTCTCAGATTCTTCGCCAGAGAATTTGTCGAACTTCGACATCTTCTTGTTGGCCGAGTACAGATGGTTTGTATCTATATAAGTAGGATACGGAGATCTGAACACTGCCCGAATTACCGACATGCCCTCTGTGCCGAAAGAGTTTTGGATGATCTCCTCTACCTGGGCGTGGATCTCGGTGAGCCCTACCTGAGGTACCGGGGCTGCCGGCTGCGCCGGTGGAGGTGGCGGCCCACAATGACCTGAAGTGGCTACGTCGGTGGAGGAGGAGGCCCCTTGTAATATCACGACTTTTTGTGTACCGTTTTATCCTCTTGCTAATAAATTACATGTTAGGGAGAATCGAATTGTCGAGCCATTTTAAGTTGACTATCGTGTGGTGCGGGTATTTTTCTGTGATAGAGTTCGAAAAACGATGATCAGCGGTGCAATCGGATCTGAATTCCGACTTACGGATCTCCCGGAATGGGGTTTTGAAGATCGCGGTAACCGTAGTGTGCATCGAAATCCGTGCTAAAGATCTTGCACGCTTTTCGAGGGAATGTGGAATTATCTCTTATGATTAAATAATTAATTTTTAAATAATAAATACCCGGATGTGGGTTTTATTGTACGCACGAAGTTAGAAATCTGTTTATCCCCGAAAGAAAAGAGAAAAACCCTAACCGGAGAGAAAAAGAAAGAAAAGAAAAGAAAAAACCCTAAACGGAGGAAAAAGAAAGAGAGAAGGAGAAAGCGGAGGAACCCGATCATTCCCGATCAACGTGCCGAAGCCGGGAGCGTGAGCGAATCGCCTTCTCCGACAAGATCGTGGTAAGTGATGTTCTTTTCCGGTTTTTCTTGTTGGGGTTTCCGCCTTTTTCATTTAGCCGCCGCCGCCTCGAGATCGCCGCCGCACCCCGGTCGGCGCAGCGTGCGGCTGCGCCCATGCGGCCGCGCCGCAGACAGCGCCGCGCGGGGCAAAGCCCGAGCGGTCGGGCTGCACGCAGTGCCGTGCCAGGCAGGCGCTCGCGCCCGCGCTGCAGGCAGCGACGCGTGGGGCAAGCCCGCGCGGTCGGGCTGCCCGCAGCGCCTCTCGGGGCTTGCGCCAGTGCCCACGATGCAGGCAGCGCCGCGCGGGGCAAAGCCCGCGCGATCGAGCTGCCAGCAGCGCCGTGTGGGGCTGCGCCCGTGCCCGTGCTACAGGCAGCGCCGCACGGGGAAAAGCCCGGGCGGTCGAGTTGCCCGCAGCACCTCGCGGGGCTGCGCCCATGCCCGTGCTGCAGGCAGCACCGCGCGGGGCAAAGCCCGCGTGGTAGAGCTGCCCGCATTGCCACGCGGGGCAGGCGCACGCACGGCCGCACTGCGGGCAGGCGCCGTGCGGGGCTGGCACCCGCGTGGGGCAAATGCCCGCGCGGCAGCGCTGTTTGCGGTGCCGGGTAGGGTCGATGGCCGCACGGCATGCGGCGCCACTGAAGAAGAGACCGCGGCCGCGTTGTCCATCGCGCGCCGCCGTGTCGTCCGTCGCGCGTCGTTACCGCTGCCGTCGCCGGGTTTTTGTCGTACTCTTGGGTTTTTGGACTCCGTTTCTTTACAGAATGCAATTCAACCTTACCGTTGTTCTTTTGGGGACTTTCTTAGGTCCGGGGTGTCGATTGTGAGCGTGTTTCGGTCCAAGGTGTTCCGGTCAGCACATTTCGAGGCGGGTACTTTATTATATTTCGGTGTATGGTCGTTCTTATCATAACTTATAAAAATAAAGTAGATGTATATTTTGTGAACTGTCTAACCGCATTGCATGAAGATCCCGCTCTTTTAACTCTAACTGTGGCGACGAATGTCGCGGTGCCTTATCATATGCTGGTTTCGGCATTTATGCTCATGATTACTTACACGCACACCGGCGGTCTGGCCACCGCATAGGGTGTATTTTTATGGAAAGATGGTACGCTGACCCGTGTACCCCACAAGGTGTCGTAATG
>CM054948.1:18414730-18488455 GCA_029168755.2 Tillandsia fasciculata
GATGACTTATGACGTGAGAGCGCGGGGTATTTGTCTAGCGGTTAGGAGTTCAGGTGTATTTTCACACTTATGAGACCTTATTGAATCGTGTCCCAACCCTGATCAGTGTAAAATAATTTGCGAATCAACTACAAATCGGATTCTTTTAGGATGAAAGTCAAATTCCTCAAGCCAATCGAGCTTCTTGCTCCGGCGCCGGCAGGCTTCCCCGTCGCCGGCCACCTGCCCAGAACACTTGCTGGGACCGAGGGGAATGCAACCATGCCGGTGCATGGCTCCCATGCACGCCAGAGGTGGCTCGGCCATGGTTGAACCCGAGAGTGACCAAAATTGGTCGCCGGCGCTCCGGCCAACTCCGGCCGGGGCGGGACTGGTCGGGAAGCTTCCTATGGACCCGAGGAGCATTCCCTCCAAGTTACAAAGCCCCAGGTGATCCCTGTGCAAATCCGCCATTAGAGCCCTCAAGCTCCAAACCGGAGCTTTGCTCCGCCGCGCCGCCGCCGCACCCCGAGGCCAGGCATGTGCATGGAGAGTTTCAGGGAGGTGAATGGCACCTACTGGTGCATTTAGTTGAGCCCCAGACCTTTCAAATGGAGCATCACGATTTTCCATGCACCTAGCCCATCTTCTTCCTCGAGCCAAGCTCACCCGAGAGCTTCTGGGTTGATCCAGATGAAGGGAAAAGGCTCCAGATCCTGGAAGGATCAAATTGATCCAAGAAAATCTGGATTTGGTCCAGTAATTGCAGAGAATCAAGATTGGGATGGTGCTATGTGTGTGTGTGTGTGAAAGATGCATGCAAGGTGTATGATGAAATGCCCCAGTGAACTTTAAAATAGAATCTGACAAAACTTTGTATATGAAACTTGCTCCAAATAGTCCCCTGAGCTCGGTGCTCACTTCAGATCAAAGTGATTATGTGTGGATGAAGTTTTGGTGCATTGTGAATTAGGGTGTAAGCCTAACCTTGGTTCTGCTTGAAGGTGGCGGCTAGGGCTGGGGTATAGAGGAGATAGGGTTTAGGGCTTTGTGACCTAGCTACACATATATTTACATATATATAGGGTTCGATACAATCGCAATATAGTCCTTCTACATTTAATATTCCACCCTAGGTCCATCATAATATCAATGATCTCACACTTAGGTCCCTCCCTATACAATGGCACGCTTTCCGAGACACGTTTCAAAGGGTTTATGTGTAAAAGTTGCACTTTTCGCCACATTTTTCGCTTTTCGAGAAAATCCGAGCGTCAGATCGAAAAACGGACTTCGCCAGGACGTCCGGATCGACGGAACCTATCAGGTAGTGATCTCTGTTTTTCAAAATTGTGTCCGGATAAATTTTCGGTCCATAAAAACTGTGTCAAAATACAGTTTTCACGCTTTTCGAGACTCCAGGGTTGTCAAACGGAAATTCCGTCAGCGCCATTGCGTCCGGAATGATGAGACCGTTAAAAACGGCTACCTGAAGTGCTATGATCGGAGTTCAGACAGTGAATCGGCCCAATGTTGGCGCGTGAGGGCTCGGGAATTAGGGTTTACTGTTCACTTGTACCCGCGACTTAAGTCGCGGGTCCCGCCAGCTTCAACGCGGATTTCTGAAAGATCCGACCGTCAGATCTGAACAAGCTTAATATGGTTTTCGCTCAGTTCGACGAGACGGTCGCTCTCGTGGTCTCGGATCTTGGAGATCAGACTCGGATTGAAAGGTGATATTTCTGGCCCTATTTCTGTGCAAATTACACTGCAGAAAAGGGGCACCGAGGCTTCTTGTGCTTTTCGTGATTCAAATTCAACTTGGTTTCAATCCATTTCATTTATTTATTTATTTACAAAATTTCAAATTCTTACACTTAAAGAACAGATAGCATAGGATAATTACCTCTCTACCGAGGGTGATAGATTCCATCTTAACACACACCTACCTTCACGCATGACCCACTGTAGCCAACATATATTGACTTTAACCCATGATTAGGGTATAAAGTATTTACACAGTCAAAAATATAGTAACCCATACGTAAGATAACTGTGGTGTCTCAGGTCAAAGGATAACTCACACCACTACAGCATGGAACAATTCACTGACGAGTGAGTAGATATCCATGTGATTGATCATAATTGGTCACGCTCAGTGAAAATGTTCTCCAACATTCACTTGTATACTTACTTTAGTGTCACCACACTAATGACTTAAGACTCATCATCCCATAAGGAAAGCACAGTATACACTGACCTAACCGGATTTATCATCGCCCTTGTGATAATCCTATAATCAGGAGCATTTAAAATTAATTACAAAAGAATACATGTCTCAAATTCCTAACATCTTAGAAATATGATTCTTTTACCATTAATTCTAAGGACGATTCACACACACACACACACACACACACACACACACACATATATATATATATATATATATATATATATATATATATATATATATATATATATATATATATATAACAATAATATAAATGAATAAATGCCAATTTATTAATTTAATGAAAGATATAAAGATACAAACCCTATAGTTGTGTCACTGATTTGCTTATAGGGTATATAACTAACAGTGGGGACCCCCTGCGGACTACTTAAGGTGCTACACAAGTACCGTGGAGGGGTTGGTGGCATCAAAGTGCGAGCAAAGTGTACATTCGCTGGGGGTCTTTAGACCTCCCGGCACATATTTCGTTTTGATTAAACAGGGGATATAGTGATCCATTAGGGGGAAGTGGAATGCTCTGGTGTATCAGTTTGTTCATTACAGTTCTTATAGCATTTTACTTGTTTTTATTTACTTTATTTGTCACTGACTACCCACACTGTGACATGTCCGAACAGGGGAGGGAACCGGGACGATGGTGAGACTGTGTTTAGAGGACCTTAGCCGCTTGAGGCTATCATATGTCTTATTTACCTTCGGTTATCTCTTTTGCTTTTGGTTAGTAGGTTAGTGATTATTTTGTTGGTAGAACATTTGTGGATGTTGGGTTGAGATCCTAACTTAGTGGTGACATCTTTTATTGCGTTTATCTTATACTTGTATGCGGCATGTTTTCAAATAGCAAAATGATTTCAAAAATGTTTTCAAACTAAGTGTCGTGTGGGCACTGGTTTCCAAACCCGTGGATTTATCCTTTCAAGTTATGTTGCCGCCTAAAAGAGATTTGCGAAAACGTTTCTAAAACCGAGTGTCGTTTGGACACTGTTTTCCAAACCTGTGGATTTATCATTTCTCTCTTGATTGTGGTTGTAATTAATTGTGATCTCTTCTTTTGGTATCATCGTGACTGCATGGTTAAAGTATGTGTCGTATTTGAACTGCCGTACATATACAAAGGAGACTCCGTTCGTTTGTGGAGTGAATTTGTATATGTGGCGGGTCTGGCGCGCACTGGGGGCGAGGTTAATTTAAAAAAAAAAAAAAAAAAAAAAATGATACACATTTTTTGTCACATCCCGAGTTCAAAAAATCAGCGTCTAATTTTTTTTTTTTTTTTTTAAAAAAAAAATCAGAGTTTTAAAACCAAGCCAGGGCATGACAGACCGCCACATATATAGAAGAGTCCCAATCCTCCTTGGGATTGAGCCTTTTCTATATATGCACGGCTAAGCTTCAAACCGCTATGCCAAAACCCAGCGCTCTCTCGTGAACACAAGTCATCCTAGGGTTCGTTCCTAGCCAAACCTAGGCATCGTATTCCTATTGCTCTGATACCATTTAATCTGTTACGCCCCGAGTTCGAAAAATAGTGTAGTACTTGAGAAATTTAAATTTGAATTTGAAGAATTCAAATGGGAATGTGAATGAGAAAATGCAAAGTTAGACCTAAATGGATGTATACCGGTGTGCAAATTGCACAGTTTTCAGAGCACTATTTCTGCCTTTCAGATCCGAGTCTAATCTCGAAAATTTGAAATCACCAGTGCGACCGTCTCGTCGAATCGATCGAAAATGGTATAGAAAGATTTTCGATCCGACGGTCAGATCATTCAGAAATCAGTGAAGAAGCTAGTGGGGCCCACGACTTAAGTCGTGAATAGTAACCTCCTGATTTAATTCCCCGCCGAGCGAACGTTGGCCGATTCACTGTCTGGAGTCCAAATCTAGCGATCCAGGTAGTCGATTTGAATGGCATCGACGTTCTGACGAAATTTCCGTTTGATGACTCTAAAGCTTTGTAAAGCGTGTCGTACAGTATAAATTTACAGTATTTTATGGATTTTAAAATTATAGAGGATAGAATGCAATAAACTAAAATCACTACTTAATGGATTTCGTCGAGCCGGACGTCGTAGCGGGGTCCTTTTTTCATTTGACGACCCAGTTGTCTCGAAAAGCGTGAAATAAAGTAAAATTTATTGTATTTTTGGTGTAAACCCAATATTTTATGCACCAGGTCTAGGAAAAACTTGGTGTAGAGGGATCTAATTGTGAAATGGATCTATATTCAGGAGTTGAAATTAATTGATTAAGGTTTAGAGGGACTAAATGCAAAGAAAGTGGAAAATATACTAAATTACCCTATACTCTGTGTGGTGGGTTTGGGGGCAGTTGCAACTGCTGTCCACGACCCCCACCACCTCTGCCACGACGCCAACTTCCAGAACCGCTCTCTCCATTAGTGTGGCTCGGAGGAAGGTGAGGAAGGTATCCACTTGAGTGCAACCGAAGTAGCTTGGAGAGGAACCAACAATTCGGAGTTTTCTTGCACCCAGACAGTTTTGGAGAGATCTTTAGTCTTCTCTGCTCTCTCCCCGAGCCCAGCATCACAGGCCGCCGTTCCCCATTGCCGAAAAAGCAAGATATTCAAGAAAACTCTTGATCTCGGGGAGTGGTGGAGTAAGGCTTCACAAAGTTGGTTGAGACTGCTTCCAGAGCATCCAGAGGATCTCTGCTACCTCCAGAAGCCGAGCCCAGGTGGTCCTGCTCACTGCCATGGCCGCGCGACGCAGGGAGGTGCATCCCTTCTTCTCCAACTCCGGCGAGGTGAGTCCTCTTTAACCAAAGGTTCTCTGGACCCAAGACCTTTGGAAGTGGTCTCTGTAGGTTCTAAGGATGGTCCACGCCCAGCCCCGAAAATGGGAAACCATCGGTTGGTCGGCGGCCAAGTTGCACCACCGAGAGCTCCGCCGAGAGCTTTTTTTGCTCCCGGCGACTTTTAATGAAAAGTAAAACGATGGTCTTCTTCCTCTTGACCTGTTCTTGATCCTCTCCAAATTTGGAGTAATATAGTTCACTGTAGAGCTAGCAGTCCCAAGCCCTAGTTTCGGGAAGATGAAGCCATGGCCGAGCTTCTTGCTCCGGCACCGGCGACGCTTCCCACTGCCGGCCATAAGCCCAAAAATGTTCTTGGGACCGAGAGGAGTCCGTCCATGCCTTTGCATGGCAACCATGCAGCCCAAAACGTCGGGTGCCATGGATGACCCAAAATGGGTTCGAGTTGCGGTGGCCGGCCTTCCGGCCGTCGCCGGCATGCGGGGAGTGGTCGGGAAGCTTCCTGGGATCAAGTAGATTCCATCCATGCTATTGCATGGGCTTCATGCAGCCTTGGTGGAAATTCGCCATTAGAGGTGGAAGCTCCAAACCCGAGCTTGCTCCACCGCCGCCGCCGCCGTGTCCTGTCGCCGGGCATGGGTTCAGGTAAGCTTGTGGAGTGTTTTGGCACCTGTTGGTGCAAGTGGTTGAGTCCCAGAATCCTTAGATGAATGGTCACAAATTTCGAAGCTTTAGCTTCATCTTCCTCACTTTGCCCGCGGCCAACCAAGGGTGCAAGGATGGCCCAGACTTGTTGGGGATGCTCCTACAACTCTAAGAAGTATTTCCTTCCAAGTTAGAAGGTCCCAGGTGCTGTCTTTGCAGAGAAAGAGCTCGGGCATGGCTTGGGTGCTTGTTAAGTAATTGTTGCACACTAGGTGTTTGATGAAATGCCTAAGTGAAGTTTTGTATGGAATTTGGCTTCAAATATTATATGAAAGTTGCTCCATTTTGTCCTCTGAGCTTGATGCTCACTTCAGATAAAAGCATATCTGTGTGGATTTGTGTGTGGAGCAATGTCGGATTGTTAGAGAACAAGGGTCTTGGATCTTGTGATCCAGCAGCTTCTGGGCTGCACTTGGGCAAGCCCCTGTGTCCCTGAGGTGCCCTGAGCAAAATGCTCAGGTTGTTTTGCAAACAGCACATGTGATTTAAAGAGTTTAGCATTTAAAAACCTAAAATAAAGTTGTTTGGCTATAGGTCTGTTTTGGGCTGTTTGCGAAGCCGCGACAGTGAGCTCCTAGCTATTTTGGGGTCACTGGACGCGATGCTCGCGTCGGATTTAGGTTTTGTTGAGCCGAAGAAATAAAAATGCATTTAGGCTATGTTAGTATAGTAAATTATGGCCTGAAGTTTTCCTCGGGTTCCGTGCTACTGCAAATGGGTGAGCACGGTGTTCAGCGAGTCGAGGGTCACCTACTGGAGGTGACGGTTCGTAAAAATAATGTTCCGATTAAGAGAACGAGCGAAAACGGCTCTCAAATTGCTATAAAAGTGCGATTTCTGGAAACCCTAGGGATCTAAACGCAAATTTTACCTAGCATGCTGTTTTGGGCTGTGTGCCTATGATCTCTAAGCTTTTTATTGGTGATCCGATGGCTTTTGTTGAGCGGAAATCGGTTATCGGATCGTAAATCGGCAAAATTGTCGGTTTATTGGTGACTCGATTTAATCGCGCAATTCGAAAACTTGTGGCGATTAAATTGTCCTATTTGAGGTTCCCGGTGTAGTCCTGGTGGATCCAGGTTTAAGCCTTGTGTGTGTTGCGAGTCAGGGGTTGGGTATGTGTGAGAGTTTATTTTTCTGACCTGTGTATATGATTCAGGTTCTAACAGTCAGCCGCTAGCCAGTGAGCCTCCCAGCGGATTTCAGGATCGCTTTTGTTGAGGTGGGTTTATCTTCAGTCCGGGCTTTATCATTTCGGCCCTACGGGTACCGTGGTAGGACGGACCCCTGTTTTGTTGATATCCTTGATCCCACAGATGAGCCTTTCGTTATGCTTATTATTTCCAGCATTGATTGATATATCTGGTTACATGTCTTATACTCTATTCTTCACTGCATGTTTAGAATAGGAGTACTAGTTTCAGTACTTGGCATGATTTACATCAGTATCAATATCCCAGTGGGGATTCCCTCGGCTTCTCGCCGACTGTCCGGTCTACCGACCGTGGATTGAGATTCAGCATTATGGTCGCTATTGAGTTTTTACTTGCTTCTTACTATTTGCTTGCATTCTAACACTTAATCCTTATATCTATATAGCATTGATTCCACATGTGAGCTTCCCTTATACATTTTACTTCTAGTATTAGTAGATATATATCTGGACATATGACATGCCTGATTGGTCATCAGTTCAGTTTATTCAGCATTCTTGTTAGAATAGGAGTTCAGTTTCGGTATACAGTTTCTATTATATAGCTTCTGTTATACAGTTTCAGTTATACTGCATCAGTTGATATTACAGTTTTCAGCAGCTTGAGTGGGATTTTCCCGGCTTGTATCCGATGATTCGGTCGTTAGACCGCGAGTTTGAGCATCAGTATTATGATTGCCATAGCACTAGCTTTTCATTCACGATCGCAGTGGGTCTGATCCCCCACAATGCGTTCTTTACCGATAAAGTGGTCGTCACATAGACCCATGAGCCTGATGAGGTATTGATACATGTTGAGAGACCAACAGTGGCAATTGCCTGAGGTCCTATTCTATGGCAGCTTAGCCTGAGGTCCTAGTGTCCAACAGTGGCAATAGCCTGAGGACCCAGCGACCAACAGTGGCATGGATTGGGTACTTATTGTTATTCAGCACTTCCAGTTTATAGTTTTGTTTATAGCATGATCATTTCCTGCTTGTCAGATTTATCAGTGATAGCATGATCATTTCCTGCTTGTCAGATTTATCAGTTATAGCATGATCATTTCCTGCTTTTCAGATTTATCAGTTATAGCATGATCAGTTCCTGCTTGTCAGATTCATCATCGTACTCTTTGTTTACAGCTTTTATATTTATGGTTATCATACTTGCTCTGTTCTATCGCATGATCAGTATTATGGTTCATCGAGATTGACCAGGTTTACACGATTGCCAGTTATAGCTTAATCAGCTTTATATGTGATACTAGCTTTATTGCTTAGCACATGATCATGATACCCTGCTTTCCCTTTGATTATTATACAGCATGCTTAGTTCAGTACAGCATACAGTTATTCAGCCTTGTGATTATAGCTTATTTTTGCTATCCGCTTATTACAGTATCCAGTAGGTACGACTTGCTATTTCTCGGCCCGTCGTGCTCACTGGGATACATGTAGAGTGTATCTCACACCCCCTGGGTGACTATTTTTCAGGTCAGTCGGGTGTGGAGAGATTGGGACGATCCAGTGAGCTGTCACGATAGAGTCGACCCTGTTATCGATACAGATTCCCAGTATTTCATTTTCAGTGCATAGTCTGTTTTATATTTTGGAAATGTGGATTATGTGTTGTATGTTGGACATGTACTAGTTACTTTCAGTTGTTGTTTACGTCGCCTCTGATTCAGTATTGTATTTGTATAGCCGAGCATGTACAGAGGAGACTTTATCCCAGTGGACAGAGGGTTCCCTGTGCATGTGGCAGTCTGTCTACGTCACGGAATTCAATTTGTACTCTGATGATTTAAAAAAAAAAAAAAAAAAAAAAAAAAAAAAAAAAAAAAAAATTCTACCGCTGTTTTGAAACTCGGGGCGTGACAAATAGCGTCTAAATTGTGGCGGTCTGTCATGCCCTGGCTTGGTTTTAAAACTCTGATATTTTTTTTCAAAAAAAATTTAGACGCTGTTTTTCGAACTTGGGGCGTGACATTTTTTCGCTCATTTAGAACCTCCGGGGCGTGACAACCCTGGGCAGGGACCTACCCGCCGTTCCTGGCCCCAACCTGAGGCTGGAAGATCGGCGATGGGGAAGGCAGATGAGTCCATAATATAATTATAAATTTATATGTTAGCCCATATATAAGAAAAGATTAAATCCAACAGCAACTTCAAGGGTAACTACACCAGTTGTTACTCTAGGACAATAACATGCTATAAAAAGTTAGAACATATAAAAGAAACAACAAGTCCTTTATAACAAACTTTATAGGATAGCATTCTAGTGCGTAAAGAAAGAGTAAGTTGAGAGAACATACAGATCGATGAAGATTTTAAAGGATCTATAGATATACCATATTGTGGTCCGGTCAAAAAACCAACCATAACAATCCTCAGAGATAGACCGCGAATAGAAAGACCCCATAATCCAAACTTCTTCACATTCTAAAAAGTTAAAAAAAAAAAAATCGCAGGTTGTAATAATTAAAAAATTCTAGCAAACTCATATGTATTATAGAACGAAAAAATATTAGACAAAAATTTATTATAAAATTCATTCATAAAGCTTGACACCAATTTTAAGTACATCCATGGATTTTCATATTTAACAAATTTTATCCTTAACTTTTATCCATTTGTAAATTTATCATCGGAGGAAAAAAAAAAACTTCAGCATCATCGTAAGAGTTTCCTTGCATGACATCAGTTTTCCATCTATTAGTATCTTGACCTCTTCCGCGGCCTCTGGTAGCGCCGCAAAGGCAGAGAAGGTGAGAGTGCGGAGGTGAGGGTGTCGTAGAGACATTGGCGGTGGAGGTGAGAGTGCAGTAGTGGAGGCTCTTATGACAGTAGGAGGGATACAACAAATGATGGGTCGAAAGCAGAAACGATTAGGGAAAAGGTTGCGAAGAGATGATAGAGTGAAATGAGAGAGAAAGAGAGAGAGAGAGAGAGATGGGTAGTAAGCAGAAACGATGAGAGAGAGGGTTACAAGGAGATAAGGGAGAGGAATACGAAGAGATGGACGTTTTCTTGTGGAATAGTTGACACGTGGACTAATTAGATGACAAAGAGGGTTATGAAGAGATGATGGAGAGGAATACGAAGGGACGGACGTTACCAAAAAAATAAAAATATATATGATAGGTGGGTCCTACACCTTTAAACTCAAATTAAGAAATAGTTGACATATGTACTCTCTACATGGAAATTAATAGATATTTATAGATAAATAAACACTGTTCTTTAACAGCTTAAGCTTTTGGAGTACAACGATTGTTTTCATATAAAATTTCACATGGTATCAGAGCAGAGTTTATCCTTTGTATTTAGCTACTGTACTCTATAAACAATAGTATATTCAGTGCAGATTCTGCACAAAAAATATTGATTGAAATATACTTTGAAAAAAAATAACATTGCTGGTGCTTATAAGTTAAAACAAGAAATCGCTCATTTTTGCAAAAGAGATAAAACTTTTAACAATATCTTGGGACCCTTTGTGGCATGTGGCAAGAGCTAAGCCATTATGCTCCAATTTCCACGGATCCCAAAGTTATTCAAAAAAAAAATTTGAACAAGATCAAAAATTTGAATTGTTTGTTGGCCTTGACTCTGACTATGAAGCAATTCTAAGTTAGATTCTTATGTAATGATGTTTGTCCACTTCTCCAAAGAGAAGAAATTAGAAGAGTTGTTATGAAGCCAACTGAGCAATCTACTATGGAGCACTCAGCCTTTCTTTCTAACATCGCCTCTAATAGAAGTCGTAGAGATCATAGACGCGGCCATGGTATAGGACGTAGATTTGGAGATCGCCCTCAATGTTCTCATTATAACAAATTGGATTATATGAAAGAAAGATGTTGGGAATTATATGGTCGTCCTACAGAGCTACCGGCGGCCATAGACGCGGCCATGGTATAGGACGTAGATTTGGAGATCGCCCTCGATGTTCTCATTGTAACAAATTGGATTATATGAAAGAAAGATGTTGGGAATTATATGGTCGTCCTACAGAGCTACCGGCGGCCAACATTGCAAGTGCTTCAAAGGAATCAAACATTCCAATGTCATTAGAGAAATTAGCTGAATTTCTTGATGCATACACAAAGAAAAAGTTATCCTCTGCACATGTTTCACTTTCCTCAGAGATAGGTAAATCTGCCTCAGCACATCTAGTAGATTTATCTCCGGCAACATGGATTGTTGACACTGGTGCAACGGATCATATGACAGGAACCTCTAATAATCTTTCTTCTATGCAACTAGATATTGGTAAGCATTTTGTAACTTTAGCCGATGGTTCACATGCTCCAATTCATGGAAATGGATGCATTGACGTATCTCCTTCTATCAACTTATCATCTGTTTTATTTGTTCCCTCATTTCCTTCAAACTAGCTATATGTTAGCAAGCTAACAAAATCTCACAACTGTGAGTAATTTTATATCCTCATTGTTGTATTTTTTAGACCTTGACAATGGGGAAGACAATTGGTGAGGGGCGTGAAAAAGATGGACTTTACTTATTGGATCAAGGTGCTTAGGCCCGAATTAGTCATAGTGAAGATAATCAAGAAGAGGTATGGCACTCTCGTTTAGGTCACCCATCTGATCACATTCTTCGTGTTATTTTTCTGTAAGAATTTGAATTTTTGTAAATAAATAAAAAGGGAAATAATAGAAGTCGAGTTGAATTTTGGATCATAAAAGCACGAATAGCTAAAGTGCCCCTTTTCTGCAGTGTAAATTGCACAGTTAATAGGGCAGAAATATCACTTTTCAATCCGAGCCTGATCTCGAAGATCCGAGACTACGAGTGCGACCGTCTCGTCGAACTGATCGAAAACCATATTCAGCAAGTCCAGATCCGACGGTCGGATCTTCCAGAAATCAGCGATGAAGCGGGCGGGACCCGCGACTTAAGTTAAACAGTGCTGGGACTGTAGATGAACAGTAAACCCAAAAATTTAATCCCCTAAGTGCCAACGTTGAGCCAATTCGCTATCCGGAAGCCGATCATAGCACTTCAAATAGTAGATTTGAACGGTTTCGTCATTCTGGACGCAATGACGCTGACGAAATTTCCGTTTGACAACTCTAAAGTCTCGAAAAATGCGAAAACTGTATTTTGGATCAGTATTTTATGGACCGCGATTTCATCCGGGCGTTTTCTCGAAAAACGAAAATCGCTACCTGATAGGATTCGTCGAGCCGGACGTCGTGGCGAAGTTCGTTTTTCGAATTGATGATCGAAATACCTCGAAAAGCGCGAAATACAACAAAAATACGACATTTTGCGCAATAAACCCTAAGTTTCTTGCCTCGTTTTGCGTGCCACTCCTTGGAGAGGGACCTGGATGTGAGAGAAGTGGGCTATGAGGGACTAGGCTCAGATTATCAAGCAAAGAGGGACTATGATGCAATTGTGCATATAGTATATATATATGCATTTAGGGTTAGGGTCTTCCATGAACCCTAAGCCCGTAGCCCTTGCCCAAGCCGCACACTTCAACCACCTCCTCTCCTCTGCCGCGCTCCCCGGAACCTCCCCGCACCGGCCGCCGCCTCTCCATTGCCGGAGAAGAAGGAGAACCGAGCTTCTTCATCTCGGGTTCTCGTGGAGAGAGGGCACTCGGGAGGGCCTGGGCTAGCAAGACCTTGTGTGATGACCCGGATCTCCGCAGAGCTGCTACAGTGCTTTGCGGTGGCTGTTGGAGGCCTACATGGTGTGTTGGAGGTGTTTGTGGCATAATTGGACATAAGTGTTGGACATCGGACTTATATGGACCCTGTGAGTGATCAGAGGACCCCGTGGAGGGTTTAGAAGTGGTTTCGCGCGAATCGGATATCTAATTTGGGCTCCGCACGAAGTTTGGACTAAGAACGCATTTCCGGGAGCCTCCGGCAATTTCTAGAGTTGGAATTTGGCAAAACGGACGTCAAATTCGGATTCAGCGCGCGAAAACGGTCAAAATGGACTACCCACTTGATGTTTTTGGGCTCGGGTTACTGTTCACCGCCGGAACAGTGATTCCGGCGATCGCCGGCGGCGGCGCGGCAGCGGCGGAGAGCGGCGGCGGGCCTCGGGCAGGCGGCAGCGCGGCGGCGGGCAGCGCGCAGCGCGCGGGCAGGGGCGCGGGCAGGCGCGCGGTCCACGCGCCGGCGTGCACCAGAGCGGGTGCCACGTGGCAAGGTTTTATTGGCCGGTTCAGTGGACTTGGAGCACGGAACCTTCAGGGGTGTACGGTGGACCGGTGGAAGACACGTGGCATCTTCCTATTGGTTCGGTGCATGCAGTCGGGTGCACCGGGTGCAGTGAGCGAGAGGATTGACACGTGGCGCGCGGGGATTGGGCGCGCCACTGTGCGCGGCAGGCGCGGCGGTGCGCGGTGCACGGTGGACCGATAGAGACACGTGGCAGTTGTTCATTGGCGCGGTGTTGGGGTTGTTGTGCACCAGGTTCAGCGAAGTTATTCCTTGGACACGTGGCAAGCAGGATTGGGTGTGCTACTGTGCGCGTACGGCGTGGCAGGCGGCTGGCAGGCGGCCGGCGGGCGGCTGGCGGGCACGGCAGCAGGGTGGCGCACGCGGGCGCCACGTGGCGGCCCGCCATTGGCGGGCGCCAACGGCCCCGTTGACCCCGGGCGGCCACGTGGCGCGAGGGGAGCGGCCGGGTTGCCTGTTCGGTGTTCGGGGACACGTGTCAGCGCGTGGAGCGGGTCGGACGGGTGTGCGGTCCGACCGGATCGGGTGTGCGGGCGTGGGCCGTGTGGGCCGGGCTACTGTGCGCGCCCGAAAGTGTTGGGCCGGGCCGCACTGTAGCGCCCGAAAAGATTCGGGCGCCCGAAACCGGGGACACCCCGGGTATATTGGAATTGTTTGGTGGGCCTATATAAGGCAGCCCACTTCCCTCTTTTCCTTCTTTTTCCGAGCTGTAGAGAGGGAATGAGAGGGAGAGTTGTATATGAAAGTTGTTCCCCTTGGTGCCCTTGATCTCCTGGTGGATTCTCAGAATGTCTGGAAGCTCGGCAACGGCGATATCATTTTTACAGTTCGCCTCGGTTTTCCCCATTTCGGCCCATTACCGTCGCAGATTATTCAAAAATTCACTGTGAGCAAACCAGGAGGAGTTTTTGGACGATTTCTTCGACAGCGTGTTCCTAAGAGGTAAGGCTTCGATTTTCGTGTTGATCGCTTCGCTCCGTTTCGCACTTTTGGCACGTTTCCCGAGGCATCTTTAACCCCATTTTTCTGTGGTGGATTTTGGACAGCACCAACTTGCCGATTTTATATCTCAGCCTAGGAACATCGGATCGAGGCGATTCAAGAGTCGATTTTGATCTACTCGTCGCGAGGAACACAGTGGTGATTTTTCTGGGATTTTAGGAAATTGTTTCGAAGGTGATAATCACTGTTTTCTCAGTGAACAGTGCACAGTTTTAGCACAGATTTCTGTGTGATGTACCCCTCTTGCCGAATTTTTATCTTGACTTACCGATCTCAGATTTGGGCGTACAAGGTACCGTTGCGAAGCTATCGACGCGAGGATCGCCGTGATATTTTTCTTGGAATTTTCTGGGCACTTTCTGCAGGTGATAATTTAACAGTTTCGGGACTGATGTTGTATGGATTAATTAAAGCAATATTTGGGAGCCTAAGTGTATTTAGTGGACTTTGTGTTGTGCCAGGAGTGTTTCGGGTGTACTGTACTTGTTGGAGCGCAGGATTGGAGTTTTTGGTATTTTCAGCTGTACGGACCCGGACAGTTAGCGCTTCAGGTGGGTGGTTGTTGCATGCCTCTACTTCTGACTTACTCACTAAGTTTATTAGAGAAAACCCACTTTTGAGCATATTGATTGATTATTATGCATGATTGACTGATATACATGTGAGCCTATCATCTGAGATTAATTTTGTGGATATAGCATGTTGGGGATATTATTGGGATAATATTGCTGTTGGAACATGATCATTGGAATAATTTAATAGTGATAATTAACATGCTATATTAGCACCTAGATTTTATGAAAGTGGATTAAATGGATTAATTGTTGGGACATAATGACATATCTATGTGCGGGTGCCACTTTGGGATTTATTATGGATCAGGGATTATTTACATGTGTAGTTGACTGATGATTTTAGCATGATGGTTGTATTTATGTGGATATTATTAATTATTACACATGTAAAACTGTTATTTGACATATTCTCCCTTTTCACATTGCTGAGGACTTTTGCATGCTTATTTGGACATCTAGATAGGCCACTATTTTATTGCTACACTATCATATTGGGATTTGACTTAGGAGAAACCATGATTGCTTTCTTTCTCCTTTTCATTTGGACTTTTGAGTCATGTTGCTCGAGTTCGAGCAGAGGTTTGGGATAGTGTAGCTGGGACCTGAGGGTCAGTGACAGGGTGTACTTGATGTTGGATTGGGTTATTGCGGCAACCGCGGACAGTAGGCGGTTGACCGGATCTTGATTATTGTACCCAATTGTGGGTTGGGGGTTATTGCGGTGACCGCGGACTGTGGGCGGTTGACCGGATGTTTACTATTGCATCAGATTGGGTATCAGATTTCTCTAGTGGATGGTATTTCCCACTTTTTGAGTACTATTGCATCAGGTCGGGGTTTCATTAGTGGACGGAGTTTCCCACTTTGATCATAGTCATGATCCAGTCCTGCTATTATGAGACAGTGGTTACAGAGATGCTTGATACATACTTTACTCGTGTGGGTATACTAAAGAAAGTATTATATACAGTATCAGTACAATAACAGGGAGGATGACAAGGGGAATACTTAGCTTCTGCTACGAGGTGGTCGTCTTCATCACGGAAGGTCTTCGTCGTCAACAGGAGGTACCGAGCTTCAGCAGCACTTGGAATGGTCTTCGTCCAGCTTCATGGCCATAGCTTACATACTTCATCCCGCGCGGCTTTGGGAAAGATGTAGGAGAACCTCCGAGGAGTGGAGCAACGCATCAGCATCTGGGGAGATCGAGATCGATGGACCAGGACCGCTGGAGTGAGAAGAAGAAGATGAGGACTCAAGAAATCACGAGGCTACCCTAGAAGCATCCGGAAGGCTTTGTTGTCCTTCGTGGGGATTAAGCCAGTTGTCATCCACCGGTTAATGGGTGCGGGTATCAGTTGGTGGTATCCGACCCGTTACGACTGCTCTTACACAGCCCAAGCCCAAGCGGAATTGGGTCCATTTACAAGAGATTGAAGGAATTACAACTACAAGAGTAGTATAGCTAATTGTTGTATTTGCAATTTGATCCCTGAGTAGATTACTATAAATACAAGCGGTTGTAACTGAAAACGGTTAACGAAGATTACAATTTCATTTCTCCACATTCCTCTTTTCTCACTACTTTCTCTCTCTATACCTCTCCTCTCTAACCTCTGTTCTTCATCTTCTTCCCCAATGCCTCAAACCCTCCTTCCTTAGCAATCGAACGATCAACTCCATCGTCCCTGTTGAAGATCGAGAGCCAACCGAAGCAACTCTTGAGGAAGGACCCGTCCTTCATCGACGCATCAAGCATCAGAGCAAGGTCATCATAGCTTGTGCGCCTCAGGACGAGTACCTGTTCTTGCATTCTTCTTCATTGCGGCGATCCTCTCTTAATTCTCAATTTGAGCGGTTGCGGAATCAAAATTCCCATACTGAAACACGCCGTCCAAGCTCAATCGAAGATTTTCGAGGATTCCCCACTCAGAAGATTATTACAAGTGGTATCAGAGCAGCCCCGGTCCCAGGGTCTGTGAGTTGCAGGATCTGCAAGAGGCAAGCAACTGTTAGGGGTTGGATCTATCAGAGTATTTCCACGATCGACATCACAGCAGGTAATACTAAACCCTAGTATTACAATCGCCCAGTTAGAAGTATACTCATATAGATCATAAGCTGTGGTGAACAAGGGTAATTGGTATTCTGGTTAAGTTCCAAAATCGGTAAAAAGAAGCAAAACCGATTCCATTACATTTCTAGCAAGAAGGAAATGGCAGAGGGTACTAGATTGAGGGACTTAAGTGATCATATGACCATATTAGAAACAGCATTGCAAAAACTCAATACAGAGTACCATGATAAGGTCAAGGAATTGGGTGAGCAAATTGCAGGGGTAAGCATGGTTGAGCAAAAACATTATGAAGCTTTACAAGTCGATGCTATTAAGAGGCATGAACTAGTACTCAGAGATAATGCAGCTAGACATGAGGAATTAATGAAGTTATTAACTTCACAAACAGCCAACAATAGACCGATCATACCTCCACAAAACACTGTACAAACTAACCTTGAGCATAAATTTAGAGAAGTACATCCAAGTCACAATTACAGTATGGGTGAAGTCAAGGGAAAGGGATTATTACCTGTACCAAGAGATGTACACCTGAATGATGAAGCTAGAGAGGCCAAGATCAATAATAAAAATCAAACCCACTCACATGCTCCACACCCCAAGCTAGAGTTTCCCATATTCAATGGGGAAGAGCCGAGATTATGGGTAGAAAACTGCGAGTATTATTTCGAGATTTACCAAATTCCATATCAACAATGGCTCAATATCGCGTCAATGCATTTAAGTGGGAAGGCAAGAACTTGGAAGCAAAGCTACTTCATTCATAAACAAGTTGTAAGTTGGGAGGAGTTTATAGAAGCACTCTATAGAAGGTTTGGCCAAACTGGGGAGAGATACATTGTCAGAGAATTCAATAATTTGAAGCAAAATAGTACTGTGGAAAGTTATCAAGAAAAATTCGAGGAGTTACGTACCCAGCTATTATTCCATAATCCTCAGCTGACTGAAGAGCACTTTATTTCTTGTTATATCAGTGGCCTTAGAGAGGACCTGATACCCTTTCTCGATATTGCACATCCAGATACTTTAGAAGAGGCTTACTGTCAGGCCAAGCTGCATGAAAAGGCTTTAGCTGTGATTAGTCGAAGATACAAGCAAAACACAAAGCCTGCAGGAAATAACTTTTACAAGGCTCCACAATCTTATGTGCCCAAAACCACAGGATATCAGGGTAACAACAATAAGGCACTGATTGAGCAGCGGCGAGCCGCGGGTCAATGCTTTAAATGTGGTGATAAATATCACCCCGGGCATGTTTGTGCAGTTAAGACTCTCAATATCTTGCAAGGATTTAATGAGATTTCTGAAGTGTATGATGAAGAGTGCATCCAGGAAGTGGAGAGTGAGGAAGTAGAGGATGAAGTTAGCAACCCTGAATTGGGTGTCTCTGTGCATGCACTAAGTGGAGAAAAACAGCAAAACACTATCAAAATACAAGGGGAGGTTAAAGAACAGATACTTACTATACTGATCGATACAGGCAGCACTCATAGCTTTATAGATCTTCAAACTGCCAAGGATATCAAGGCTCATATGGTAGCTACTTCGCCTTTAGTAGTCACAGTAGCGAACGGCCAAAAAGTTTTGAGTAAGCTGCAGTGCCCAGAATTCCAGTGGAGGATGCAGGGCCACAGTTTTCAAGCGGATTTGAGAATCATAAGACTAGAGGGATCCAGTATGGTCCTCGGAATTGATTGGCTGAGATCCTACGGTAGGGTCACTTTCGATTATCAACAGGATTCGATCACTATTCAGAGGGGTGGGCAGCCACTAGTATTGAGTGGCATTAAAGAGGGAGCCCAGCTGAGATTGATTTCAGCCAATCAATGGTATCAAGATTGGCAAAAGGGAGAATGTTGTGTTGTAAGTCAGTGTCAGTTGAGTGGAGCAGAAGTGGAAGCTCCAAACTTAGACCCTGCCTTACAGCTGATTTTGGCCCAATATGCTACAGTATTTGAGACTCCCACAGAACTGCCTCCTCAAAGAACTGTGGACCATAGGATTCCATTGCAATCTGGAACCTTACCAGTCAATCTCAGGCCGTATCGGCATTCGTATGAGCAAAAGGATGAAATAGAGAGACAAGTGAAGGAGATGTTAGAATCTGCCATAATCCAAGTCAGTCACAGTCCATTTGCTTCCCCTGTTTTGCTGGTCAAAAAGAAGGATGGCAGTTGGCGGATGTGTATAGACTATCGCCAATTAAATAAAGTCACTATCAAGGATAAGTTTCCCATTCCCCTTATTGACGATCTTTTGGATGAACTTGGAGGATCAAAACTTTTTTCGAAGTTGGATTTGAGGTCGGGGTATCACCAGATTAGGGTATATAAAGAAGATATACCTAAGACTGCGTTCCGCACTCATCAAGGCCATTACGAGTTCAAAGTAATGCCCTTCGGGTTGACAAATGCCCCGGCTACTTTTCAGGCCTTAATGAACACTATTTTTGCTCCATATCTAAGGAAGTATGTCTTAGTATTTTTTGATGATATCTTGATATATAGTAAGACTTGGGAGGAACATTTGGGTCACTTAAGGGTGGTATTGGAAATACTGTTGAAGAATAAACTGTATGCTAAGCAGAGCAAGTGCACTTTTGGAACCAAGCAGGTGGAATACCTGGGGCACATTATTTCTGAAAACGGGGTAGCCACTGATCCTAAGAAAACAGAGGCAATGACTGCATGGCCAATTCCACAAACAATCAGGGAATTAAGGGGCTTTCTTGGCTTAACTGGATATTATCGAAAGTTCGTAAAAAATTATGGTTCTATTAGTAAACCTCTTACAGAGCTATTAAAGAAAAATCAGTTTGATTGGACACCTGAGGCACAGCGAGCTTTTGAAATTCTGAAGATAGCTATGTCTACTGCACCAGTATTGAGGCTACCCGATTTCAAGTTGCCTTTTACAGTGGAAGTGGATGCTAGTGGGGAAGGTATTGGAGCGGTACTCTCTCAGGAAGGGGGACCAATAGCATATCTTAGCAAAGCCATCAAGGGAAAGAACCTTGGGTTATCTACCTACGAAAAGGAGTTTTTGGCGATCCTTATGGCAACGCAAAAATGGCGACATTACTTGTTGATGAACAAGTTTATCATTAGGACGGACCATGAAAGTCTTAAGTATCTCCTAGAACAGAAGATCGTCACTCCGATGCAACAAAAAGGGATGCTTAAGCTACTTGGGTTTGATTACGCTATTGTATATCGAAAGGGAAAGGAAAATCTGGCGGCAGATGCCTTATCAAGGCAGCCCCGGATAGGAGAACAACTGCTAGCCATCACAGCAGTAGCTCCTGCTTGGTCATCGGAGGTGGAGTCTAGCTATCAGGGTGACCCTTACTATGAACATCTCATTAAAGAAGTCCTACTACAACCTGAAAACTTCAAGCTTTACACCTACAGCCAAGGGGTGTTAAGGTATAAAGGAAGGGTATGCATTGGGGACGGTGGTGATCTGAGAAAGAGATTGATTAATCAATTCCATGGAACTAGTCTGGGTGGTCATTCTGGAATCTTGCATTCCTACCAAAGAATGAAGAAACATTTCTATTGGAAAGGTATGAAGAAACAGGTTGAAGTTTTTATCAGGGAGTGTGAAATTTGTGCTCAGAATAAGTCTGATACCAGGGGTTACCAGGGCCTACTACAACCTCTGCCTATTCCTAATCAGATATGGACAGACATTAGCATGGACTTTGTGGAAGCTCTACCTATGTCTGAAGGTAAAGACACTATTATGGTTGTGGTCGACAGACTCTCGAAGTATGCCCATTTCATACCTCTTAAGCATCCATTTACAGCAGTAAGTGTCGCTCGGGCTTTCATGGATACTATATACAAATTACATGGCTGTCCAAAAAGTATTGTCACAGATAGGGATAAAATATTCACGAGCCAATTTTGGACAGAGCTTTTCAGGTTATTGGGTACCCAACTTAAAATGAGTACAGCATATCATCCTGAGACCGACGGTCAAACTGAGCGAGTCAATCGGTGTCTAGAGACATATTTGAGATGTATGTGCTTCCAACATCCCCATAAATGGTGCAAATTTCTGTCGCTAGCAGAATGGTGGTATAACACAAACTACCATACTTCATTGGGTACCACACCTTACACAGCACTTTATGGAGTGCCACCCCCTGACACTCTGGTGGCCGCTGCTGGTGCAGCTACCTCTTCAGAGGTCAGAGATTGGGTAAAGGAAAGAGAAGCAGTCACTCGTGAGTTAAGGGACAAGCTACAAACAGCCCAGAATCGTATGAAGCAACAAGCCGACAAGCATAGAAAGGAGAGAGAGTATAAGATTGGGGAGTTGGTATACTTAAAATTACAACCTTACCGTCAAGTTTCTGTGGCAGCAAGGAAAAACCCAAAACTCTCTGCTCGTTACTATGGGCCGTACGAAATATTGGAAAAGATTGGACAGGTAGCTTATAAGTTGAGATTACCTGAGGGTGCAAACATACACCCAGTTTTTCATGTATCGCTACTCAAATCTTACCATGCCAATCCTGCTAAGGTATCCACCGCATTACCACAAGTTGGAGGAGAGGGTCAGTTACTGGCAGTGCCTGAGAAGGTGTTGGACAGAAGGTTGACGAAACGGGGTAACCGGGCTGTCACCGAAGTGAGGGTCAAGTGGAGTAACCTTCCCGAGTCATCTGCTACTTGGGAAGACTATGCAAGCCTCATTCAGCAATTTCCAGCTTTTGATTCCTGAGGACAGGAATCTTGATAAGAGGGAGGGATTGTAATAAACTCTATATGTATAAGTATACTAAAGAAAATATTATATACAGTATCAGTACAATAACAGGGAGGATGACAAGGGGAATACTTAGCTTCTGCTACGAGGTGGTCGTCTTCATCACGGAAGGTCTTCGTCGTCAACAGGAGGTACCGAGCTTCAGCAGCACTCGAGGAATGGTCTTCGTCCAGCTTCATGGCCATAGCTTACATATCTTTCATCCGCGCGGCTTTGGGAAAGATATAGGAGAACCTCCGAGGAGTGGAGCAACGCATCAGCATCTGGGGAGATCGAGATCGATGGACGGGACCGCTGGAGTGAGAAGAAGAGATGAGGACTCAGAAATCACGAGGCTACCCCTAGAAGCATCCGGAAGGCTTTGTTGTCCTTCGTGGGGATTAAGCCAGTTGTCATCCACCGGTTAATGGTGCGGGTATCAGTTGGGTATCCGACCCGTTACGACTGCTCTTACACAGCCCAAGCCCAAGCGGAATTGGGTCCATTTACAAGAGATTGAAGGAATTACAACTACAAGAGTAGTATAGCTAATTGTTGTATTTGCAATTTGATCCCTGAGTAGATTACTATAAATACAAGCGGTTGTAACTGAAAACGGTTAACGAAGATTACAATTTCATTTCTCCACATTCCTCTTTTCTCACTACTTTCTCTCTCTATACCTCTCCTCTCTAACCTCTGTTCTTCATCTTCTTCCCCAATGCCTCAAACCCTTCTTCCTTAGCAATCGAACGATCAACTCCATCGTCCCTGTTGAAGATCGAGAGCCACCGAAGCACTCTTGAGGAAGGACCCGTCCTTCATCGACGCATCAAGCATCAGAGCAAGGTCATCATAGCTTGTGCGCCTCAGGACGAGTACCTGTTCTTGCATTCTTCTTCATTGCGGCGATCCTCTCTTAATTCTCAATTTGAGCGGTTGCAGAATCAAAATTCCCATACTGAAACACGCCGTCCAAGCTCAATCGAAGATTTTCGAGGATTCCCCACTCAGAAGATTATTACAAGATGCTTGATAAAGCGATACTTTACTCGTGTGGGTCGCTCCCCTCGAGTGCCACTCCGGAGTAGGCTTTCCACGGTGCAGAGCGCCGGGCACCAGACTGGGTTCTTGAGTTCGACAGCAGAGCAGGCAGTACCAGTTTTACTGATGGCACTAGATTGGGTCTATTTAGCCAGATATTATTTCCTGATGCATTTCATACCGTCATTTCCTTCGGTATTGCATTTAGAGGCATACTTATTGTGGTTTCCCCTTTTATTCAGTAGTTCTGTTTACAGTTTTACTACTTGTTCCTTCTCTTGCCTCTAGTAGACTTAGTGGGTACGCCGGAGCTTGAGGCTTTACCCACAGGGGGAGGCTACTGGTTTACTAGTGGTTCTCACCCCCCCCTGTTGTTTTCTCTCCTTTCCCCCTGTTTTGCAGAGTCCTCATTGGAGTTGCTGATCTTCGGTCATTGTTCGGGGCGAGGGAGTCACGAGCTAGATCGTTATCACCCGAGGAGTGTAGCTGTATCCCCTGGTTGGAGATTCTCGTAGCTGTTGGCTGGTTTTACTGTTTATCTGGAGGAGAGAGATCTTTTGTATTGGGAGACTGATGTTGAGACTGATGTACTATAGTTTTAGTTTATCTCCTTTTATAGTGAGAGATGCTGTACTGAGGATATTGTATGATGATTATCTGTATTTGAGGAAATGGATATTGTACTTCATTTCATATTGTACAGTGATTGGATTTTATTTTACAGCTATTTTATTTCAGCTCTGATATTTGTGTAGCTATAGTACTATCTTTTGCAGGTTAGACGCTTCGCCTATGCGGGTTTTGGCATAGGTGGCGGATCTGTTGGCGAGCCCGGGTCGCAGTTTCGACCCCGGGGCGTGACAGATTAAGTTGGTATCAGAGCTTAGGGATAGGTCGGTTGGGACCGTAGAAACCCTAGGCTTATGGTTGGACCCTAGGATGACTTCGTGAGAGTCGTGATTTTAGCGAGAGTCCTGATTGAGTTCTATACCTCTCTCGAGTGATGGGATGGGTGATTGGCATGTTTATTCTCCTAAGCAATTATGTGGCTGCAGACAACATAATGCGGCGGAACGGTTGACATGCTCTAGACTCTCGCCGGATTGGGTCGAGTTTTGTTTGTGCTGTGGTGCAGTTGGTCGTGGTGAGCGGTGTCTCCCCGACGCGGTGTGCGGATTGGTGTGCGCTCGTCGCAGCGGTGGAGCTCGAGCAGTTTGTTTTGGGCCGGATACCCAGATTGAGGTTAGAGAGCTTCAGGCCCCGATGGCAGGATTGCCAGAGGTATATCAGCGGCAGAGTGAGCCGCTGGTCTGGGTGACCCAGTTGTCGGAGCAGTGGGCAGCCCGACAGTGTCCTTCTCCTGAGACCACCTGGTTATAGTATTCTCAGCGGCAGTGATTTCTGTGGCGCCGTAAGGACGAGTAGCCCCTCCGTGCCAATGTTTAGTGTCGAGGCACTGAGGTGGGGTGGATAGTTGACAGCCGATGAGTTGTGGGACATCAGTGATTGATGGAGCCAGTTTTGGCAGTTAAACCACCCTGATTTATAGATTTGAATTGGAGCCTTGGAGGCAGAATCGTGGTTGGTGGTGATGGAGTGATCAATTGAGAATCTCCCTGTGTTAGAGAGTTGATGCAGTTGTCGAACTGTGCGCTCCAGATTTCGAGGGACGAGGCGCATAGGACGCGTGCGACTGGGGATGGATTGCGCCAGAGTACCCTTTTAGTTTATCTGATCCCTCTGTTTTGGATTTTAGATTCTGGATGCCTCGATGGAGTAGGCATTGTGTATGGAGCGTACTGTGCAGTTCCTTTGGATAGGGATCTGCCGCCAGAGGCGAGTTCTAGATAGAGGCGTCTGGCGCTAAGTGTTGGAGGACAGATCGGCTGGCAGAGGCACTTTCGTGTCCTTCCTAGATGGTGGACATCCGTGTGGTGGATTATGTAAAGCTTACCAAAGGAAGGTTACCCTTTGTGATTGATAACATTTGTGTTTAGGGTACAATACATGTGTTTGAAGGGTGAGCTTTGTAAGGATAAGGTGTTTTGTCATATAACGATTGCAATAGTGGATTTTCTGAGATGTCAGAGGTCAGGTGGACCCCGGTGACAGCATCTGCATCGTTATCAGAGTGGCGCAGCGGTAGCGTGGATTTATTGGCTACGGAAGACCGTATTCATCGCCTCAGTGTGAGCAAAGGCGGAGAATTGTGCTCCTTTTGTGGATAGCCTTGATTTTCAGGCAGATTAAGTGACGACCACCTACATTGAGCGGTTGAGACTGTGCTGCCTGGGTGGAGGACACCAAGGCAGTGGATTGGGTCGTCGCAGGTGTGATTTCATCACAGCAGCCAGAGTTAGAGCATGATGCATCCCTGCATGGACTAGAGGCAGATTTGTAACCACATGCACTGGAGGTACAGGTTCCTGTTGGGCTGGTGCATGTGGGGGAGGCTTGTGGATCATGTCCAGTGCAGTTGAGACCCCGAGTGGTATCGGCAGGTTATTGGTATTTGTATCTGGTCAGTGTTTGACCTAGTGCGTGGGATCGGTTGGCACAGTGCCACATGGTGTATGACTGCGGGAGAGAAGGTTATGATCTTCTGCAAGGCAGACATTAGAGACTTGTTCTTTGAGACAGTCGGAGCACACAAGTTGTAGCGACATTGCAAGAGGTGCCAACGGCGGCCCGGGACGCGAGGATATTCCTGTTGTCGTGGGATCCCGAGTGTGATTCCACCGGAGCTGATGATAATGCCGTCGATTAGAGAGATTGAGATTGCGGTTGACGTGGTTCTGGGAACCACGCCAACCCCGTTAGCACCTCATTGGATACCACTGTGGAGCTGAGGGAGCTGATGGCGCAGTTGCAGGATCTGACGGATCGAGGGTTGTTCGACCTAGTGCCACCCCGTTGTTGTACGGTGGTGATGCCACACCGTTGATACACGGTGATGATGTCACGTCGTGGACACACGACAGTGAGGGTCCTTGTATGGTGTGACCGCAGGCAAGTTTGCTTATTGTTTAGGACCTTTTTGTGGAGTTATACTCCGGCAGTTGTTGCTGATAATACCTGTATCTTTTTGGAATCAGACAGCTGAGTGTTTAGCCAAGATGGTATTCAGGACATGATAGGGGCATTATGAGTACAGTGAGGATAAATGGAACGACTAATGCCCTATCATCTTATGATTTGAGGAATTGTGTGTTCCAGCTGCACTGGGAAGAATTATTGGAGATATTCTTCTGGGATATTTTGATTTTACCCCATCTCTGTATGGTTTAGAGCTGGTGGAGCACTGGTAGACGGTGTGACAAGGTCTGCGAGGAAGAAGCTGTGTGCCAAGTTGTTGTGGTACGAGTTTTAGCTTCGAGAGCATATCTTCCTGGATTACTTAGCCTAGCCATGAGAGGCGGTGGTGGAAGTCCGGCCAAAAAGGATGCTATGCGAGAATGGCTGAGACCGGCAGTTATTTATTGAGGTGAGGAGCTTGTGAGCCGGATAGTGCCAGCAGAGCTCGACGATTGGTGATGAGATTGATACCAGCCCTGATTTCTGCATCGCCAGTGTTGGGGGATGGATTTGTGATATACAGTGATGCCTCCCATAGTAGCTATGAAGTAACAGTGGGATTTGTGGCAAGCATCCTATATCACCCCGATAGGGCCACTGTGGTGGCGGATACCCGAGCCGGAGAGCTATTTGGGGTTGTGTTTGTTGACTCCGCAGCTGGCGCTGTATGGACTGTCGAGGCAGATGTGACGTATGATGGTGTCACTGAGGAATCTTTGGATGATAGACCATGGCTGAATGGTTCGCTCGGTTGGTCAAGATTTGGGAGCGACCGGGCGAGGACCCCCTCCTGGATGGGCTCTTTTCTTTGGAATTGCCTTGCATGTTACGGGGTTGGAAGCTGAGGACGCAACTCCCGGAATTTGATGAAGTGATCATCTGGGCAGGTACCCTTTTTCCGAGCCTGGAGGATTGGATTTACCAGCTGCAAGGGTACTGGATCTTCTTGAGAATTGATTTGTGATCTGGTTCTCCCAACTGCTTATAGT
Source organism: Tillandsia fasciculata (assembly GCA_029168755.2). Lineage (NCBI taxonomy): Eukaryota > Viridiplantae > Streptophyta > Magnoliopsida > Poales > Bromeliaceae > Tillandsia > Tillandsia fasciculata. The sequence continues at coordinate 18,441,385 of CM054948.1, forward strand.
TGTTTGCTGATGCTGGAGAGTTGGGGAGGTGATTCTACACCCAGATGGTTTTGGATTAGGGATCAGAGTTTACGTGATCAGTTAGAGGATTTATATTGGATGCCCGAGAGTACTGAGGTACTTGGATCAAGCTTGTTGTGCCGATGGACTTGTGGTTGGATTATCTGAGGCCCTGCGAGGAGCAGAGGCTTCTGTACCGATGCAGATTACTTGGTAGCTCGAGCGGTTAGCCCAGCTGTACTTGGTTGAGTTGGTACGGTTTTCTGGAATGCCCGCCTTTATCTTGTTCTAGATGGAGACCCGAGGACCGCATCGCGCCTTTGGAGGAGGTACTTGTCAGCCTTGGGAGCTGGAGTGGTGGATGATTGGATGTTTATCCCCCTTTATTTGGCTGAGTTTCCGTATTGAGGAACGACTTTAGTTTCGAGGACGAAACTTTCTTTTAGTGGGGGAGGATGTGATGACCCGGATCTCCGCAGAGCTGCTACAGTGCTTTGCGGTGGCTGTTGGAGGCCTACATGGTGTGTTGGAGGTGTTTGTGGCATAATTGGACATAAGTGTTGGACATCGGACTTATATGGACCCTGTGAGTGATCAGAGGACCCCGTGGAGGGTTTAGAAGTGGTTTCGCGCGAATCGGATATCTAATTTGGGCTCCGCACGAAGTTTGGACTAAGAACGCATTTCGGGAGCCTCCGGCAATTTCTAGAGTTGGAATTTGGCAAAAAGGACGTCAAATTCGGATTCAGCGCGCGAAAACGGTCAAAATGGACTACCCACTTGATGTTTTTGGGCTCGGGTCACTGTTCACCGCCGGAACAGTGATTCCGGCGATCGCCGGCGGCGGCGGCGGCGGCGGGCAGCGGCGGAGAGCGGCGGCGGGGCCTCGGGCAGGCGGCAGCGCGGCGGCGGGCAGCGCGCAGCGCGCGGCAGGGGCGCGGGCAGGCGCGCGGTCCACGCGCCGGCGTGCACCAGAGCGGGTGCCACGTGGCAAGGTTTTATTGGCCGGTTCAGTGGACTTGGAGCACGGAACCTTCAGGGGGTACGGTGGACCGGTGGAAGACACGTGGCATCTTCCTATTGGTTAGGTGCATGAAGTCGGGTGCACCGGGTGCAGTGAGCGAGAGGATTGACACGTGGCGCGCGGGGATTGGGCGCGCCACTGTGCGCGGCAGGCGCGGCGGTGCGCGGTGCACGGTGGACCGATAGAGACACGTGGCAGTTGTTCATTAGCGCGGTTGTAAAGTACCGGGTCTGCGGATAGCGCGCCGACCACTTGGATGACTTGGAGCAGAGAGTTGCCGTGGGCAGGTTGCATTTGAGTTTACAGTTGATGCCGAGTTGATTCGGATCAACGCGGAAGCTCCAGCTCGATTCGGGGTTTTTCCGGGCTTTGTATGCCGTTTGAGGATGTGATTTGGGAATTACCGACTGCACCGTGGAGTGCCGGAAATTTAGGAACACTTGGAACAGATGTATTTCCAGTTTACAGCGAGGTTCGTGAGGTTCCGGACTGACGCGGAGGATCCGGAGGCAAAAAGTGAGTCGGAACTGGCAATTTCGGAGCCGGTAATTGATTTGAGCACCCCGACTCAACGGATGAGCTTTTTGAAGAGAAAAAGCTGTGGACACGTGTACTTTTGATTTACAGCGAGGTTCGGGAGGTTCCGGACTGACGCGGAGGACCCGGAGGCAAAAAGTGAGTCGGAACTGGCAATTTGGAGCCGGTAATTGATTTGAGCACCCCGACTCAACGGTTGAGCTTTTTGGAGAGAAAAAGCTGTGAGCACGTGTATTTTCGATTTACAGCGGAGTTCGGGAGGTTCCGGGCAACGGCGGAGAGCCCGAGGTCGAAAAGTGAGTTGGAGTTGGATTTACGGAATTAATTAATTAAGAAATAATTAATAAAGGATTTTGCTTTATAAAAAGGGCACCCTCCTCCCTGTGGCAGCAGAGAAAGAAAGAAAAGGAAGAAAGAAAGAAAGGAAAGAAAAGAGAGGAAGAAGAAGAAGAAGAGAAAAGAGGAAGGAAGGGATTTGGAGCATTTTGGATTTCGGACTCGCCGTTGGAGGCCGTGAGGAGCTCGTGGGCGTGCGGCGAGCGTCGGCAAGGTAAGCAAAATTCAGATTTTTGAGGTTTTCTCGGGTTTTGAAAGCTTTTGGATTTTTGGTTGGATTTTTAAAGAGCAAAAATGGATTTTGGGATTTCTTGGATTTGTGGGTTTTCGGGATTTTTATATTTATTTTTTGGATTTTCCGTCGCCGGCGGCGCGCGCGCGCGCGTAATGGCGCACGCGCGGCGCCAGGGTGCTGCTGTTGGCAGCACCCTGCGGCGGCGTGCCGCTGGGCGCGGCGCCGCGTGCAGCAGAGTGCAGCACGCGGCGCTGCCTGGCCGCGCGCAGGAGCGCGCGGCAGGGCCGCGCGCAGGTGCGCGCGGCGCTGCCTGGCCGCGCGCAGGGCGCGCGGCAGGGCCGCGCGCAGGTGCGCGCGGCGCTGCCTGGCCGCGCGCAGGGGGGCGCGCGGCAGGGCCGCGCGCGGGCGCGCGCGCGGCACCGCTGGGCCGCGCGCAGGCGCGCGCGGCATGGCCGCGCGCGGCAAGCCGCGCGGGGCCTGCGCGGGCCGTGCGGGCCGCGCGCGGGGCCTGCGCGGGCGCGCGGGGCCGCGCGCGGGCCTGCGCGGGCGCGCGGGTGCGCGCAGCGCGCGGGCTGCGCGCGCAGCGCCGCTGGGCGCCGCGCGCAGCGCCGCTGGGCCCCGCGCGCAGCGCCGCAGGGCGCTGCGCGGCGCGCTCCGGCACCGCGCAGCGGGTCGCTGCGCGGCGCTGCTTGGTTGGGCGCCGTGCGGCGGGCTCCCTCGTCGCGCGGCTGGGTTTTCGCCGCTCGGCGTGCTCCCGGACGGCGGGCGACTCCTCGGTTTGCGTGCCGGCGCCGTGTTTTCGCCGTCGGAGCCCGTTGGTCGCCGTCGGCCGCTGGTTCGCCGCCGCGAGCCGTTTTTCGCCGTCGGGCACAGTTTTTCGCCGACGGAGCAGTTTTTCGCAAGCCGTTTCTCGCTGGTTTTGCGAGCAGGTTGCGAGCAGTTTCGCAAGCGGTTTCGCGCGCAGTTTTTCGCGATCGGTTTTCGCAGGATTTTCGCGAGCAGTTTCGCAGGATTTCGCGGGCTGTTTTCGCAAGCAGTTTTCGAGCTGTTTTTTCGCCGCCGCGTGCTGTTTTTCGCCGTCGGGCGCTGTTTTTCGCCGACGGAGCTGTTTTTCGCCTCCGCGTGTTGTTTTTCGCCGTCGGGCGCTGGTTTTCGCTGACGGAGGCTGTTTTCGCCGACGGAGGCCGTTTTTCGCTGTCGGATGCTCGGTTTTCACCGTTTTGATTGATTTTGCGATTTCTTCGCTTCTGGCAGCTTACGGTGCGGTTTTTAGCATCCGCGGAGCGCGCGGTCGTGTGGTTGGTCGCTGCGTGCTCCGATTCGCGTGCGGATTCTGGCATCGGGCTTCGCGTTGCGTGCGGACCCCTTGGAGGCCAGGTAGGTCCGCTGTGCCCAATTGCAAGTGTCGACAAGCAATTGGGGGCGAGCTGAGGTGGGTTGGTTTTCTCTCCAAGTCTACGGACTTTCTTCTAATTCTATTGTGATAGAATTGCATGCTAGTTTAAGTGTTTTCTTGGAACTTGACTAGCACCCCCGTCATATGTGCATGTGCTTGACCAGACTGATAGAGAACCTTAATCTGGGCTAGGTTCTTTTATGCTTTAGACATCCCACACTTTTTATATCCTTCTGGACATAGAGTTCCTCGCCCGGGTAGTGGGCCGAGAGGTCAGAGTGTTGTGGGATGGGTGTTGCACTCGGGCCGGGGGGCCGAGTGGAGTCTGGTGGCTGGGTTAGGCCAGTGTTAGTGTTTTGGGGAACCGTTTCAGGTAAACGGTGGTCCCGGGGTTTCCTTTTCGCTGTTCTTCTCGTCACCACCCTGTTGTGAGCGTGGTGCACGTGTGTTAGCAGGACCTTAGAACCCAGAACCTTTTTGGACGAATACATGATTTTAGTCAGCCAATGTTTTCTTCCAAGCCTCGCAGGGTTGCCTGAGTCTGTTCTTGTTGGATAGGACGAGGGCATTAGCTTCGAGGTTTGGGCATAAAACTTGATTTCAAAGGGTTTTCCTAAAAAGACTAAAATCATTAAAAAGATGGATTTCTTTCAGATCGAATGGTTTTCTGAAATAAATGACATGGTTTCTTATAAACTTATCCACCCGAGCGGATTCGAGTGATCTGGGTTCTAAGGGCTGTTTTCTTCTTGGGGACGTAGATGTTAGTCTTCGGGGTTCGGACCCTTCGTAGATTTGGCCGTGGAGTATCTCCGGCCGTGAGATTGTGTTGAGTTGAGTGGGGGTTCTTGTGGGAGCCGTTGGGAGAGACGGTGGTCCCAGCTGTGTGGTACTTCCGCTGAGTGGGTCAGTGTTGTGAGATTGAGTCGTAGAGGGTTCTCCGACTGAGTAGTGCTTTGAGCATCGAGATACCGATCTGTTTGATCGAGGACTATAGCCTGCAGGAGCCACTTGTGAGACAGTGATACTGTTGAGATATTTGAGTTCGGTGGGGTCGCACCCCTCGAACCACGCCCCGGGTGCGTTGATGATTCCGAGCCTGACGAGGCTGCGATGATGCGCCTAGTTTATTTACTAGAGGTCGCTTGATACCCCTGGCCGAGCTACCATGGGGTCACTGTGTGAGATATTGATACCCCTGGCCGAGCTACCATGGGGTCACTATGTGAGATATCGAGTTTGTCCGTTTGGACACCCTGGTTGATACACCAGGGGGCGCAGGCTTGACTGGACCCTGTGGGGCAGTCGATGAGATATGGGTTACTTGACTGGACTGGACCCTGTGGGGCAGTCGATGAGATTTGGGTTACACTGAGAGAGTGTTGGTATAGCATGTGTCATAGTAGAGTGTCTTGGGCATAGTACTAGTGACATATTGTCAGCAGTGAGTGGCTGCATACCATCATCCATAGTCTCTTCCTTTTGAGCATAGTAGATAGAGGCATGATAGCTGTAGATTCTTTTCCAGCTTATTTCTATTATCACAGTCTTTTCTGTTATCTTATGCCTCTAGTAGACTTAGTGGGCAGACCGTGGTTCTTGGAGACGGTACCCACTGAGAACTACTGTAGGATGTAGTTCTCACACCCTCTGTCGGTGACAGGTTGCTGAGGCTTTCTTCCGTTCCTGCCGAGCTGTTTGGACGGACCGAGGACAGGGAGTCGCGTGATAGTTCCCTACCAGCATTGTTACTTTATAGAGAGGTAGATGTACCATCCCGGATTGTGGGAGTTGGTTTTAGTTCCTGTTTAGCTATCTCCCATTTGGATTTGTAGATATTGTATAGGTGGATTTCTATTTGTATCGCCTGATTGGGCCCTGTTGGGAGATAGGCTTTGTGTTGTAGCAACTTTGTAGTTGAGAAATTTTATAGTACAGCTTTTTATCCGCTCTGATATCTGTGTAGCTGTAGTTTTGTCTTTTGCAGGCTAGACGCTTCGTCTGTACGGCAGTTTCCGTACAGATGGCGGATCTGTCAGCGAGCCCGGGTCGCAGTTTCGACCCCGGGGCGTGACAGATTAGAGTGGTATCAGAGCCTAGGTGTATAGGTCGTTGAGGACTTAGTGACCCTAGGCTATTGGTTGGACAGTAGGATGACTGTCGTGAGAGACGTGATTTTAGCGAGAGTCCAGATTGAGTTTTTACCTCTCCCTCGGGTTGGGATGAGTGATTTGATTTGTTATTCTCTCAAAGTGATTATGTTGGCTGCAGACAACATAATACTTTAGGAGGGATAACAAGTTTTAGACTCTCGCTTGATTGGGTCGTATGGTTGTTTTGTCCTGACGTTCGTTTTGTGCAGTTACCCGCGATGCCGCCGAGACGTCGTGCAGCGACGAGAGGGCGTTTGACCTCGGATGAGGAGCCCGAGCGGCGAGAGGCCGGGCCGGCCAGGCAGAGTGAGGTACTGGAGCTGCGGGCTCGGGTGGCCCAGTTGTCAGAGGCGTTGCGGCGCCAAGGGGTGGCGGCCAGGCGCCAGGAGAAAATTTGGAGCGCATGATGCGCATGCTGGAGCAGAGGACACCTCCTGTGACACCCACCGCCCCTTTAGGATGAAGAGTTTCATCAGTCTACCAGTAGGCTGATAAAGCCGTGATACTGAGGCGGATAGAGCGATGACCGCCAGCATCTAGAGGACGAGTTTGGGTAGCTGGTTGGAGGCACCAGGATAGTGGATCGCGCCTCACCAGGTGTGGTCATCGGAGTTAGAGCATGGTTGATGCCGACACCGCTTGTGTGTACTTCAGTGAAGCAGGGGTAGCTTCGTGTGGGCTAGAGATAGGGGAGTTGTTATGATGGTTGGATAGGGATGTGTTATCCCGTTGATTGCTCATGGATTGTCGAGAGAGGACAAACACCCTCCGTGGACCTGGTCAGGAGGAGTGTGTTTTCTAGAGGATGCTGGAGCACGTTAGAGGTTGAGTTGTGGTTGCTTATCGCTTCGCGAGCGACTATAGAGGCAGTGCCTACGGCGGCGCCGGGACTAAAGTTTATTCTTATCGCCGTGTGCCCCCGGGTGTGAGTCCCCCTGAGCTGATTTTTGAAGCCGCCGCCTAATGGAATTGAGATCGAGATAGTGGTCGACATAGTTTTGGAACTGCGCCGACTATGACAGCACCTCTTGGAGTATCACCCGCAAGGCAGTGAGTTGATAGCGCGGTTGTGGGATGTGAAGGGTTGAGGGGTCTATGTGACCCGTTCCACGTCGTGGGTATACGACTGTGGGGATCCTAGAGATTGATACTTGAGTATGATGCCACACCGTTGATGCACGGTGGTGATGCCACACCGTTGATGCACGGTGGTGATGCCACGCCGTTGATGCACGGCAGTGATGCCACGTTGTGAATACACAACGGTGAGAGTTCTGTGATGGTTCGAGCATAGGCAGGCTGGATTGTGTTGCGGCGGATGCCCTTTGTGAGTTTGATAGCATTATGGAACCATACAGCCGAGGGCTGTGCCCTGATTGTGTGTAGGGACCAGTAAGGGCATAATGAGCTTTTGTATGGTCAAGTGGATTGACTGGGGACCCTGCGGCCTTTTTGGAAAGTTCTGATGTTTATCCTGTTTGATTTCGGCTGCAAGAGCGACTGAGGACCCAACGAAGAGTGATGCCGTTGGAAATTGGCCTAAGCCTATGATTGAGACTGAGGTCAAAAGTTTTGGACTAGGCAGGGCCTGTATAGCTTCGAGGAGTTAGAGCTGCATCGATTTGCATGATCGCCTGTGATAGAGAGAGCTTTGAGTTATTCATGGATCCTCGAACCTGGAATACTTGGTTACTCAGGAAAATTTGGCTGAGGCAACGCCGGTGGTCAAAGCTACTGGGTTTGGGATGGTTCTCTAGCATATCATTTTTCCGGCAAGGGCTTTATGGTTAGTACGCCTTGGATAGGCGAGCAGAGCAACCTCGGAATGAGGTGTTTGATCCATGGTTGCCACTTTTGGAACTTGAGATTGAGAGTTAGAAAATTGGGGATCTTGATTTGTGGAAGCCACTATCCGCGGAGATTTGCTGTTTTAAGTTACGCGGGGTGTTTGGTCCGCGAGTAATTACCTGGCCGGAAGAACTGTACCTGATCCCCCTCATGTTTTGGATTTCACTTCTTTGGAGTTGGCCGGGGGATTGAGCTATCTGGTACGACCGATGCATATCCTTGCTCGCGAAGCGAAGGAATTGTGCCGACGGATCATACCTTGAGTGAAGGATCAGTGGAGCCGTCTTGATGAGTGCGAACGGCCACTTGAGGGCCTGAGGATGAGTTGAGTTTTCCTATCCCCATTTGATCGAGACCCCCTCCTGAGTTATGGATTTATTCTGGTTTCGAGGACGAAACCTTTTGAAGGAGGGGGGAGAGTGTAAAGTACCGGGTCTGCGGATAGCGCGCCGACCACTTGGATGACTTGGAGCAGAGAGTTGCCGTGGGCAGGTTGCATTTGAGTTTACAGTTGATGCCGAGTTGATTCGGATCAACGCGGAAGCTCCAGCTCGATTCGGGGTTTTTCCGGGCTTTGTATGCCGTTTGAGGATGTGATTTGGGAATTACCGACTGCACCGTGGAGTGCCGGAAATTTAGGAACACTTGGAACAGATGTATTTCCAGTTTACAGCGAGGTTCGTGAGGTTCCGGACTGACGCGGAGGATCCGGAGGCAAAAAGTGAGTCGGAACTGGCAATTTCGGAGCCGGTAATTGATTTGAGCACCCCGACTCAACGGATGAGCTTTTTGAAGAGAAAAAGCTGTGGACACGTGTACTTTTGATTTACAGCGAGGTTCGGGAGGTTCCGGACTGACGCGGAGGACCCGGAGGCAAAAAGTGAGTCGGAACTGGCAATTTTGGAGCCGGTAATTGATTTGAGCACCCCGACTCAACGGTTGAGCTTTTTGGAGAGAAAAAGCTGTGAGCACGTGTATTTTCGATTTACAGCGGAGTTCGGGAGGTTCCGGGCAACGGCGGAGAGCCCGAGGTCGAAAAGTGAGTTGGAGTTGGATTTACGGAATTAATTAATTAAGAAATTAATTAATAAAGGATTTTTGCTTTATAAAAAGGGCACCCTCCTCCCTGTGGCAGCAGAGAAAGAAAGAAAGAAGGAAAAGAGAAGAAGAAAGAAAGGAAAGAAAAGAGAGGAAGAAGAAGAAGAAGAAAAAAGAGGAAGGAAGGGATTTGGAGCATTTTGGATTTCGGACTCGCCGTTGGAGGCCGTGAGGAGCTCGTGGGCGTGCGGCGAGCGTCGGCAAGGTAAGCAAAATTCAGATTTTTGAGGTTTTCTGGGTTTTGAAAGCTTTGGATTTTTGTTGGATTTTAAAAGCAAAAATGGATTTTTGGGATTTCTTGGATTTGTGGGTTTTTCGGGATTTTATATTTATTTTCTGGATTTTCCGTCGCCGGCGGCCCGCGCGCGCGCGCAATGGCGCACGCGCGGCGCCAGGGTGCTGCTGTTGGCAGCACCCTGCGGCGGCGTGCCGCTGGGCGCGGCGCCGCGTGCAGCAAAGTGCAGCACGCGGCGCTGCCTGGCCGCGCGCAGCGGAGAGCGCGCGGCAGGGCCGCGCGCAGGAGCGCGCGGCAGGGCCGCGCGCAGGTGCGCGCGGCGCTGCCTGGCCGCGCGCAGGAGCGCGCGGCAGGGCCCGCGCGCAGGTGCGCGCGGCAGGGCCGCGCGCGGGCGCGCGCGGCACCGCTGGGCCGCGCGCAGGCGCGCGCGGCATGGCCGCGCGCGGCAGGGCGCGCGCGGGCCTGCGCGGGCGTGCGGGCCGCGCGCGGGCCTGCGCGGGCGCGCGGGGGGCCGTGCGCGCAGCGCTGCGGGCTGCGCGCAGCGCCGCTGGGCGCCGCGCGCAGCGCCGCTGGGCGCCGCGCGCAGCGCCGCTGGGCCCCGCGCGCAGCGCCGCAGGGCGCTGCGCGGCGCGCTCCGGCACCGCGCAGCGGGTCGCTGCGCGGCGCTGCTTGGTTGGGCGCCGTGCGGCGGGCCTCCCTCGTCGCGCGGCTGGGTTTTCGCAGCTCGGCGTGCTCCCGGACGGCGGGCGACTCCTCGGTTTGCGTGCCGGCGCCGTGTTTTCGCCGTCGGAGCCCGTTGGTCGCCGTCGGCCGCTGGTTTTCGCCGCCGCGAGCCGTTTTTCGCCGTCGGGCACAGTTTTTCGCCGACGGAGCAGTTTTTCGCAAGCCGTTTCTCGCTGGTTTTGCGAGCAGGTTGCGAGCAGTTTCGCAAGCGGTTTCGCGCGCAGTTTTTCGCGATCGGTTTTCGCAGGATTTTCGCGAGCAGTTTCGCAGGATTTCGCGGGCTGTTTCCGCAAGCAGTTTTCGAGCTGTTTTTTCGCCGCCGCGTGCTGTTTTTCGCCGTCGGGCGCTGTTTTTCGCCGACGGAGCTGTTTTTCGCCTCCGCATGTTGTTTTTCGCCGTCGGGCGCTGGTTTTCGCTGACGGAGGCTGTTTTCGCCGACGGAGGCCGTTTTTCGCTGTCGGATGCTCGGTTTTCACCGTTTTGATTGATTTTGCGATTTCTTCGCTTCTGGCAGCTTGCGGTGCGGTTTTTAGCATCCGCGGAGCGCGCGGTCGTGTGGTTGGTCGCTGCGTGCTCCGATTCGCGTGCGGATTCTGGCATCGGGCTTCGCGTTGCGTGCGGACCCCTTGGAGGCCAGGTAGGTCCGCTGTGCCCAATTGCAAGTGTCGACAAGCAATTGGGGGCGAGCTGAGGTGGGTTGGTTTTCTTTCCAAGTCTACGGACTTTCTTCTAATTCTATTGTGATAGAATTGCATGCTAGTTTAAGTGTTTTCTTGGAACTTGACTAGCACCCCCGTCATATGTGCATGTGCTTGACTAGACTGATAGAGAACCTTAATCTGGGCTAGGTTCTTTTATGCTTTAGACATCCCACACTTTCCATATCCTTCTGGACATAGAGTTCCTCGCCCGGGTAGTGGGCCGAGAGGTCAGAGTGTTGTGGGATGGGCGTTGCACTCGGGCCCGGGGGGCCGAGTGGTGTCTGGTGGCTGGGTTAGGCCAGTGTTAGCGTTTTGGGGAACCGTTTCGGTAAACGGTGGTCCCGGGGTTTCCTTTTCGCTGTTCTTCTCGTCACCACCCTGTTGTGAGCGTGGTGCACGTGTGTTAGCAGGACCTTAGAACCCAGAACCTTTTGGACGAATACATGATTTAGTCAGCCAATGTTTTCTTCCGAGCCTCGCAGGGTTGCCTGAGTCTGTTCTTGTTGGATAGGACGAGGGCATTAGCTTCGAGGTTTGGGCATAAAACTTGATTTCAAAGGGTTTTCCTAAAAAGACTAAAAGTCATTAAAAAGATGGATTTCTTTCAGATCGAATGGTTTTCTGAAATAAATGACATGGTTTCTTATAAACTTATCCACCCGAGCGGATTCGAGTGATCTGGGTTCTAAGGGCTGTTTTCTTTCTTGGGGACTTAGGTGTTAGTCATTCGGGGTTCGGACCCTTCGTAGATTTGGCCGTGGAGTATCTCCGGCCGTGAGATTGTGTTGAGTTGAGTGGGGGTTCTTGTGGGAGCCGTTGGGAGAGACGGTGGTCCCAGCTGTGTGGTACTTCCATTGAGTGGGTCAGTGTTGTGAGATTGAGTCGTAGAGGGTTCTCCGACTGAGTAGTGCTTTGAGCATCGAGATACCGATCTGTTTGATCGAGGACTATAGCCTGCAGGAGCCACTTGTGAGACAGTGATACTGTTGAGATATTTGAGTTCGGTGGGGTCGCACCCCTCGAACCCCGCCCCGGGTGCGTTGATGATTCCGAGCCTGACGAGGCTGCGATGATGCGCCTAGTTTATTTACTAGAGGTCGCTTGATACCCCTGGCCGAGCTACCATGGGGTCACTGTGTGAGATATTGATACCCTGGCCGAGCTACCATGGGGTCACTATGTGAGATATCGAGTTTGTCCGTTTGGACACCCTGGTTGATACACCAGGGGGCGCAGGCTGACTGGACCCTGTGGGGCAGTCGATGAGATATGGGTTACTTGACTGGACTGGACCCTGTGGGGCAGTCGATGAGATTTGGGTTGCACTGAGAGAGTGTTGGTATAGCATGTGTCATAGTAGAGTGTCTTGGGCATAGTACTAGTGACATATTGTCAGCAGTGAGTGGCTGCATACCATCATCCATAGTCTCTTCTTTTGAGCATAGTAGATAGAGGCATGATAGCTGTAGATTCTTTTCCAGCTTATTTCTATTATCACAGTCTTTTCTGTTATCTTATGCCTCTAGTAGACTTAGTGGGCAGACCGTGGTTCTTGGAGACGGTACCCACTGATAACTATGTTACGGATTTTTGGTGTTGGCATATTTCGTGAGTCAAGTCAGTAAGTTGAGTCGGAGTCTTGAAGTGATCAAATTGTCAATCAGCAATCAAAGACTTAGAGAAGATTCAACAAGAGCTCAAGTTGACACTCAATGTCTTGAATCTTGAAGATTGAAGATGAAGAATTGTGGATCAATTACATCAATCTCAAGAAGAAAGTATTCAAAAGGATCAGGTATGTTTAACTAAATAATTTTGGTGATCCGAATACTTTCTTATAGTGTAGAAACACTTGGATGAATTTTTAATTGCATAAAAATCAAAAACTGGACATGGGACATGTTCAGGATCCGGATCAGATGATCCAATCCGGATCCCGAAGGGTATTAGTTCATGTGCAAATCCAATCCGGATCCAAGCCTATTCTGATCCGGATCCCGAACATTGGATGTTGCTGAAATTCATGAACGATCCGGATCGGGCCTTGCGATCCGGATCCCGAACCCTTGGATTTCTGGAATCGTCAATCTTGTTACGACGATCCGGATCGCAGTAAATCCGATCCGGATCGCCGTCCTGAAAAATTCCAGATAAGGTATGTTTTTGATTCTTATCTCTTTCCAAAGGTTTCTAAACTATAAATAGACATTTAGGGTTTCTCAAAAACGTGGGGAGCACGGCCGATCAATTTATAAAACACTTGAGAGCAACCCTAGAGGCTAGGTTTTTATCGTTCTTCTTTATAGCCTCTTTTAGGTCAATTCGATGGTTCTTTCAAGAACATATCTTTTGTCGAATTGATCTAATCTTTGCTTAGAGATTTTTCCCATGGATCTTCATTGATAATCTAAGCAAAGGATCACCATCGAAGCCAATATTCTTACCGGCTGAGTTTGCGTCGTGGATTCGACGTGGCACCGTGGATTCGGTGTGTTGAAGGCGTTTCGTGGATTCGAAACGTGTGCTCGTGGATTCGAGTGGCGTTCGTGGATTCGAACGTGTGCAGTGGACGTGCAAACGGTGGAGCGCAAGGTCCGAAGAAGTTGAAGGAGGGGTTAAATCCGTGGAGACGGTAATCACCTTGTTATTCTTCTTTTCTTAGTGGATTGTTATTGCGTGGACATCCAACCGGTCAGCGCAAGGTCCGAAGAAGTTGAAGGAGGGGTCGAGTCCGTGGAGTCGGTAATCACCTTGTTATTCTTCATTCTTAGTGGATTGTTATTGCGTGTTGGTCCCGTGGTTTTTCTCCTGGATTGGAGTTTCCACGTAAATCTCGGTGTGTTGATTTTTATTTTCCGCATTGTTTTTTATTTTTGCACTGAGATTGGTTTTTATAATATTACACCTATTCACCCCCCTCTAGGTGTTTGATAGTACCTATTTAGATCCTTGTGGATCCTAAATAACTCTACAATTGGTATCAGAGCGGGTTTTAGGTTTATCTATCATGATGGGTGAAAGTGGTAATATTTTTAGACCTCCTCTTTTTGATGGGACCAATTATGCATATTGGAAAGTGCGGATGAGAGCTTTTCTCATCTCTATTGATGAGCGGGTATGGCAAACCGTTGAATACGGTTGGGTGCATCCGGTTGAGGAAGTAGGAAATTCTACTACCCCAAAACCTCGCTCTAGATGGTCTAAAGAGGAAATCGAAAGATCTTCTTACAATGGGAAAGGTATGAACGCTTTATATAATTCTCTTTCCTCGACTGAGTTTACAAGAATTTCCGCGTGTGAAACCGCGAAGGAAATTTGGGATATTCTCAAAATTACACATGAGGGTACTAATCTTGTAAAAATTCAAAAGCTCCAGATGCTTACAAGTCAATTTGACTCTATTCATATGGAAGAGCATGAATTGTTTACAGATTATTACACTAGACTTCAAGATGTAATTAATACATGTGCTAATTTAGGAGAAAAGATCCCGGAGTCGAAAATTGTAAGAAAGATACTTCGGACTCTTCCGGAACGGTTTAGGGCAAAGGTTACCGCCATTGAAACCGTTAGTCATCCGGATGAGATGAGTGTAGAGGAATTAGTAGGTGCTTTGCAAACTTATGAGATGACTTTTCCTACTAATCAAAATTCTTCCAAGTCTTCTTCTAAGCTTACAGGTATTGCATTCAAATCAACAAAGGAAGAAGATGACGAATCGAGTTCCGACGATGAAATCTCTTTTGCCGATTTTGAAGAACAATTGGCGCGGATCACAAAGAAATTTCGTCGGAAATTTTGGAAGAATCGAACCGATGGATCTTCATCCACGAAACCATCTAAAGGATCATCGGGTTCTAAATCCTCTAAACTCAAAGGCGTTGCAAAACCTTCTAAAGAAAAAGAAAAAGATGATTTCGAAGGGGAAATCCGATGTTATCGATGCAAAGGCTACGGCCATATTTCAACGGATTGTCCTTCTAAGAAATCATATAAAAAGAAGGCTTTGCAAGCAAAAACTTGGGACGATTCTAGTTTCGATGAATCGACCTCAAGTGAAGAGGAAAAAGAAAAATTTGTTGCTTTTCATGCCTCTCAAATTCCCTCTTCTAATTTGTGCTTATCATCTTTAGTCACTGACTCTATTCCTTTGATTTTGCATGAAACATCAACATCCGAGGAGAGTCATCAAGTGAGGGGGAGTCGGACGAAGAAGAACTCGTTGAGGCATACCAACAACTTCTTGCGGAATCAAAGAAGATGGCCAAACTTAACAAGAAGTTGAGGAAGCAACGACTTGAAGTTCAAGACGAGAATCAAGCTTTAAAGATCAAACTTCATGATCTCGAGGAGGAACATGGACGGTTATTAGATAACAATAAAATCCTCCAAGAAAAGCTAAACCAATCGGAGACAAACGCTAAATCATATATGGACAAGATTGGTTTTCTTGAAAAGCAGTTTGAAGAAATTCATGTCACCAACCAAGCTTTGACCAAGCAAGTTCATCAACTTAAATCCGACATACAAAGGCTTTCAACCGGTTCCAAGAAACTTAATTGTATGTCCGGATTAGGTCAAACAAGCAAGGTTGGTTTGGGATTTAAAAAGGACCAAACTGTGCATGCTTCAAGTTCCACAATAAATTGAAAGGAAGAACTTGTCACCTATGTGGACTTGAAGGACACTTGGTGAAGAATTGCCCGAAAAAGAGAAAGAAAAATACTTCGGCAACTTCATCTACGGAGCGGACTCAACGGAATCAAAAGACACATCAAGTCAAAGGAGTTCACTCAACCCACCAAAGGTCCGAGCCACAACATCAATCATTCAAGTGGATCATTGCGAGGCAAAGACCTAAGGTGGACCAACAGTCAAAGCTACCAACCCCCGGGCACAACGAATCAAGACAACCCAAAATCCGCGATTTTGGATTCGGAAAGGTGATATCTTTCCTTGTCTTAAGTTCTAAATAGCTTATGACTGTGTGTAATGCTTTGATTGGTTTTCCCTTCATATTTTTCTTAATCTTTGCATTACATGTTTTCAATGCTCTTTGTTTTTATACTTTGTTTTTGAACAAAAGGTTTTTTAACGAACAAGTGCATTGAATAAAAAGGGCTTCACGTTCATTCACTCCAAATTAATTTTACTTGGATTATCAACTTGACTCCATAATCATAATCTTGAAGACACTTCATTAGAGGAGTTGTTTAATTGAGCATTGGTTAAATTGACTTTAATTGCATCCTTTCACGCATTTAGAAATTTATTATGCTTTTGATATCATAATATTTCAATGTTGCAATGATCATTTATGTTAATTAATTCATCTTTTAAGTGATCAAAGTCAATTTCTCTCTCAGTGATCTCTTGGTATAGTCATTATCATATTTGATTGCTTAGTCGAGTATGAATGCGAGATCAATTTTTGGTTGAATACCTTATATATTAAATAATTGATAGCCAATTGAGGGGGAGTCAAAGAAAAGTAAAATGCTCAAAAGATGTGGAAAGAGTTACATCCCAATGAGGAGTGTGAAAACTACCACCACATGGAGGAAAAAGAAAAAGAAAAAGATACCCCATGAATGCAAAGCAAATTTTTGTGTTTAAAAATGTTGATGAAATGCATAATGAAATACTTGACTCAGTCATATTTCATGGTTGGTATAAGGTGGGATTTTTGATAAAAGATGCTCGAAGAGCCACTCCTTCAACAGATTGTCTAGATATATTATCTAACTTATCGGGGATTTCAAACATCTATTGATCTTTGTATTTCATTTTCTTTACCAAAATTGATGATTTGATAAAGGCATTACGCATAAGATCAGGTTAGATGTAATTGAAAGTGTTCAACTTTAAGAGTTTTAATTTTCATAAATTTTCGTTTCATTTTTGAGTATTTTTGATAGATTTGGTATAATCTATTTCTTGTTGCATGAAACGATGACTTTTGTTTAAAGTTGATACGCTAAAGTGCTTACATACTCTTTCTGGTTTTTATTTTTCTAAATTATTCTAATGAAAGAAATTTGGATTGAATGACATCTATGTGAATTCATTGTTTAAAGCACTTAAATGGATTTCTTGATGGAATACAAATCGGTATTTGAAAAGTTTCCAAAATCTGGATTTGTTTCAAGAAATTATTTGATTTTTGCTTTCTGGTACCGGTACGCAATCTGCATTTTTGTTATATACCGGAACTGAGCTTTTATCTCTCTTTCTCTATGAACTAATGTTGTTAGATTTCCTTTTGTCTAGTATGTTCACTGTTTGACAATTTGTGACAAAAAGGGGGAGAAGAGAAATGACGGAGATGAGATCATCAAGAGAGGACAAACGAAAATGGAAAAATGGGGGAGAACGAAAAATGATGATCGTATCACAAACATGGAGAACATGTTAGAGATGCTCAAGATAGGGGGAGATAAAGAAAAGATTGAAAGAGCCGAAAAACAAAAGAACCAAAAGGACGAATCAAATGTAGGATTTTAATTTCTAACGACTAACGTTTGATTTTGTTTGGAGTTTTGTTTTGCAGGAATTACATCACTTTAAGACTCCAAGTCCTAAGTCATAGAGTATGTTCTAGGACTGTTTGGTTCAAATGTAATTTTGTATTTATTGGATCTTTCACGCAAAGAAAATCAATGTTTTGGTGATGACATTGAATTTCGATTTTTTGGTTTAAGATGAGTGACTTGAGCGTTTTTATGTATTTTTGGGTTTTGTCACGAAATTGCCAAAGGGGGAGATTGTTACGGCATTTTGGTGTTGGCATATTTCGTGAGTCAAGTCAGTGAGTTGAGTCGGAGTCTTAAAGGGATCAAATTGTCAATCAGCAATCAAAGACTTAGAGAAGATTCAACAAGAGCTCAAGTTGACACTCAGTGTCTTGAGTCTTGAAGATTGAAGATGAAGAATTGTGGATCAGTTACATCAATCTCAAGAAGAAAGTATTCAAAAGGATCAGGTATGTTTAACTAAATAATTTTGGTGATCCGAATACTTTCTTATAGTGTAGAAACACTTGGATGAATTTTTAATTGCATAAAAATCAAAAACTGGACATGGGACATGTTCAGGATCCGGATCAGATGATCCAATCCGGATCCCGAAGGGTATTAGTTCATGTGCAAATCCAATCCGGATCCAAGCCTATTCTGATCCGGATCCCGAACATTGGATGTTGCTGAAATTCATGAACGATCCGGATCGGGCCTTGCGATCCGGATCCCGAACCCTTGGATTTCTGGAATCGTCAATCTCGTTACGACGATCCGGATCGCAGTAATCCGATCCGGATCGCCGTCCTGAAAAATTCCAGATAAGGTATGTTTTTGATTCTTATCTCTTTCCAAAGGTTTCTAAACTATAAATAGACATTTAGGGTTTCTCAAAAACGTGGGGAGCACGGCCGATCAATTTATAAAACACTTGAGAGCAACCCTAGAGGCTAGGTTTTTATCGTTCTTCTTTATAGCCTCTTTTAGGTCAATTCGATGGTTCTTTCAAGAACATATCTTTTGTCGAATTGATCTAATCTTTGCTTAGAGATTTTTCCCATGGATCTTCATTGATAATCTAAGCAAAGGATCACCATCGAAGCCAATATTCTTACCGGCTGAGTTTGCGTCGTGGATTCGACGTGGCACCGTGGATTCGGTGTGTTGAAGGCGTTTCGTGGATTCGAAACGTGTGCTCGTGGATTCGAGTGGCGTTCGTGGATTCGAACGTGTGCAGTGGACGTGCAAACGGTGGAGCGCAAGGTCCGAAGAAGTTGAAGGAGGGGTTAAATCCGTGGAGACGGTAATCACCTTGTTATTCTTCTTTTCTTGTGGATTGGTATTGCGTGGACATCCAACCGGTCAGCGCAAGGTCCGAAGAAGTTGAAGGAGGGGTCGAGTCCGTGGAGTCGGTAATCACCTTGTTATTCTTCATTTCTTAGTGGATTGTTATTGCGTGTTGGTCCCGTGGTTTTTCTCCTGGATTGGAGTTTCCACGTAAATCTCGGTGTGTTGATTTTTATTTTCCGCATTGTTTTTTATTTTTGCACTGAGATTGGTTTTTATAATATTACACCTATTCACCCCCCTCTAGGTGTTTGATAGTACCTATTTAGATCCTTGTGGATCCTAAATAACTCTACAATTGGTATCAGATCCTTGTGGGAGTTGGTTTTAGTTCCTGTTTAGCTATCTCCCATTTGGATTTGTAGATATTGTATAGGTGGATTTCTATTTGTAATCGCCTGATTTTGGGAGATAGGCTTTGTGTTGTAGCAACTTTGTAGTTGAGAAATTTTATAGTACAGCTTTTTATCCGCTCTGATATATGTGTAGCTGTAGTTTTGTCTTTTGCAGGCTAGACGCTTCGTCTGTACGGCAGTTTCCGTACAGATGGCGGATCTGTTAGCGAGCCCGGGTCGCAGTTTCGACCCCGGGGCGTGACAGAATAGAGGTGTTGGGGTTGTTGTGCACCAGGTTCAGCGAAGTTATTCCTTGGACACGTGGCAAGCAAGGATTGGGTGTGCTACTGTGCGCGTACGGCGTGGCAGGCGGCGGTGGCAGGCGGCCGGCAGGCGGGGCAGGCGGCTGCCGGCGGGCGTGGCGGGCACGGCAGCAGGGTGGCGCACGCGGGCGCCACGTGGCGGCCCGCCATTGGCGGGCGCCAACGGCCCCGTTGACCCGGGCGGCCACGTGGCGCGAGGGGAGCGGCCGGGTTGCCTGTTCGGTGTTCGGGGACACGTGTCAGCGTGTGGAGCGGGTCGGACGGGTGTGCGGTCCGACCGGATCGGGTGTGCGGGCGTGGGCCGTGTGGGCCGGGCTACTGTGCGCGCCCGAAAAATGTTGGGCCGGGCCGCACTGTAGCAGCCCGAAAAGCCCCATGCGCCCGAAACCGGGGACACCCCGGGTATTATTGGAATTGTTTGGTGGGCCTATATAAGGCAGCCCACTTCCCTCTTTTCCTTCTTTTTCCGAGCTGTAGAGAGGGAATGAGAGGGAGAGTTGTATATGAAAGTTGTTCCCCTTGGTGCCCTTGATCTCCTGGTGGATTCTCAGAATGTCTGGAAGCTCGGCAACGGCGATAACATTTTTACAGTTCGCCTCGGTTTTCCCCCATTTCGGCCCATTACCGTCGCAGATTATTCAAAAATTCACTGTGAGCAAACCAGGAGGAGTTTTTGGACGATTTCTTCGACAGCGTGTTCCTAAGAGGTAAGGCTTCGATTTTCGTGTTGATCGCTTCGCTCCGTTTCGCACTTTTGGCACGTTTCCCGAGGCATCTTTGACCCCCATTTTTCTGTGGTGGATTTTGGACAGCACCAACTTGCCGATTTTATATCTCAGCCTAGGAACATCGGATCGAGGCGATTCAAGAGTCGATTTTGATCTACTCGTCGCGAGGAACACAGTGGTGATTTTTCTGGGATTTTAGGAAATTGTTTCGAAGGTGATAATCACTGTTTTCTCAGTGAACAGTGCACAGTTTTAGCACAGATTTCTGTGTGATGTACCCCTCTTGCCGAATTTTTATCTTGACTTACCGATCTCAGATTTGGGCGTACAAGGTACCGTTGCGAAGCTATCGACGCGAGGATCGCCGTGATATTTTTCTTGGAATTTTCTGGGCACTTTCTGCAGGTGATAATTTAACAGTTTCCGGACTGATGTTGTATGGATTAATTAAAGCAATATTTGGGAGCCTAAGTGTATTTAGTGGACTTTGTGTTGTGCCAGGAGTGTTTCGGGTGTACTGTACTTGTTGGAGCGCAGGATTGGAGTTTTTGGTATTTTCAGCTGTACGGACCCGGACAGTTAGCGCTTCAGGTGGGTGGTTGTTGCATGCCTCTACTTCTGACTTGCTCACTAAGTTTATTAGAGAAACCCCACTTTTGAGCATATTGATTGATTATTATGCATGATTGTCTGATATACATGTAAGCCTATCATCTGAGATTAATTTTGTGGATATAGCATGTTGGGGATATTATTGGGATAATATTGCTGTTGGAACAGGATCATTGGAATAATTTAATAGTGTTAATTAACATGCTATATTAGCACCTAGATCTTTATAAAAGTGGATTAAAGGGATTAATTGTTGGAACATAATGACGTATCTAGGTGCGGTGCCACTTTGGGATTTATTATGGATCAGGGATTATTTACATGTGTAGTTGACTGATGATTTTAGCATGATGGTTGTATTTATGTGGATATTATTAATTATTACACATGTAAAACTGTTATTTGACATATTCTCCTTTTTCACATTGCTGAGGACTTTTGCATGCTTATTTGGACATCTAGATAGGCCACTATTTTATTGCTACACTATCATATTGGGATTTGACTTAGGAGAAACCATGATTGCTTTCTTTCTCCTTTTCATTTGGACTTTTGAGTCATGTTGCTCGAGTTCGAGCAGAGGTTTGGGATAGTGTAGCTGGGACCTGCGGGTCAGTGACAGGGTGTACTTGATGTTGGATTGGGTTATTGCGGCAACCGCGGACAGTAGGCGGTTGACCGGATCTTGATTATTGTACCCAATTGTGGGTTGGGGGTTATTGCGGTGACCGCGGACTGTGGGCGGTTGACCGGATGTTTACTATTGCATCAGATTGGGTATCAGAGTTCTCTAGTGGATGGTATTTCCCACTTTTTGAGTACTATTGCATCAGGTCGGGGTTTCATTAGTGGACGGAGTTTCCCACTTTGATCATAGTCATGATCCAGTCCTGCTATTATGAGACAGTGGTTACAGAGATGCTTGATACAGCGATACTTTACTCGTGTGGGTCGCTCCCCTCGAGTGCCACTCCGGAGTAGGCTTTCCACGGTGCAGAGCGCCGGGCACCAGACTGGGTTCTTGAGTTCGACAGCAGAGCAGGCAGTACCAGTTTTACTGGTGGCACTAGATTGGGTCTATTTAGCCAGATATTATTTCCTGATGCATTCATACCGTCATTTCCTTCGGTATTGCATTTAGAGGCATACTTATTGTGGTTTCCCCTTTTATTCAGTAGTTCTGTTTACAGCTTTACTACTTGTTCCTTCTCTTGCCTCTAGTAGACTTAGTGGGTACGCCGGAGCTTGAGGCTTTACCCACAGGGGGAGGCTACTGGTTTACTAGTGGTTCTCACCCCCACTGTTGTTTTCTCTCCTTTCCCCCTGTTTTGCAGAGTCCTCATTGGAGTTGCTGATCTTCGGTCGTTGTTCGGGGCGAGGGAGTCACGAGCTAGATCGTTACCACCCGAGGAGTGTAGCTGTATCCCCTGGTTGGAGATTCCTCGTAGCTGTTGGCTGGTTTTACTGTTTATCTGAAGGAGAGAGATCTTTTGTATTTGGGAGACTGATGTTGAGACTGATGTACTATAGTTTTAGTTTATCTCCTTTTATAGTTGAGAGATGCTGTACTGAGGACATTGTATGATGATTATCTGTATTTGAGGAAATGGATATTGTACTTCATTTCATATTGTACAGTGATTGGATTTTATTTTACAGCATTTTATTTCAGCTCTGATATTTGTGTAGCTATAGTACTATCTTTTGCAGGTTAGACGCTTCGCCTATGCGGGTTTTGGCATAGGTGGCGGATCTGTTGGCGAGCCCGGGTCGCAGTTTCGACCCCGGGGCGTGACAGATTAAGTTGGTATCAGAGCTTAGGGATAGGTCGGTTGGGACCGTAGAAACCCTAGGCTTATGGTTGGACCCTAGGATGACTTCGTGAGAGTCGTGATTTTAGCGAGAGTCCTGATTGAGTTTTATACTTTTCCCGAGTGATGGGATGGGTGATTGGCATGTTTATTCTCCTAAGCAATTATGTTGGCTGCAGACAACATAATGCGGCGGAACGGTTGACATGCTCTAGACTCTCGCCGGATTGGGTCGAGTTTTGTTTGTGCTGTGGTGCAGTTGGTCGTGGTGAGCGGTGTCTCCCCGACGCGGTGTGCGGATTGGTGTGCGCTCGTCGCAGCGGTGGAGCTCGAGCAGTTTGTTTTGGGGCCGGATACCCAGATTGAGGTTAGAGAGCTTCAGGCCCCGATGGCAGGATTGCCAGAGGTATACCAGCGGCAGAGTGAGCCGCTGGTCGGGGTGACACAGTTGTCGGAGCAGTGGGCAGCCCGACAGTGTCCTTCTCCTGAGACCACCTAGTTATAGTATTCTCAGCGGCAGTGATTTCTGGGGCGCCGTAAGGACGAGTAGCCCCTCCGTGCCAATGTTTAGTGTCGAGGCACCGAGGTGGGGTGGATAGTTGACAGCCGATGAGTTGTGGGACATCAGTGATTGATGGAGCCAGTTTTGGCAGATAAACCACCCTGATTTATAGATTTGAATTGGAGCCCTTGGAGGCAGAATCGTGGTTGGTGGTGATGGAGTGATCAATTGAGAATCTCCCTGTGTTAGAGAGTTGATGCAGTTGTCGAACTGTGCGCTCCAGATTTCGAGGGACGAGGCGCATAGGACGCGTGCGACTGGGGATGGATTGCGCCAGAGTACCCTTTTAGTTTATCTGATCCCTCTGTTTTGGATTTTAGATTCTGGATGCCTCGATGGAGTAGGCATTGTGTATGGAGCGTACTGTTGCAGTTCCTTTGGATAGGGATCTGCCGCCAGAGGCGGGTTCTGGATAGAGGCACCTGGCGCTAAGTGTTGGAGGACAGATCGGCTGGCAGAGGCACTTTCGTGTTCCTTCCTAGATGGTGGACATCCGTGTGGGTGGATTATGTAAAGCTTACCCAAAGGAAGGTTACCCTTTGTGATTGATAACATTTGTGTTTAGGGTACAATACATGTGTTTGAAGGGTGAGCTTTGTAAGGATAATGGTGTTTTGTCATATAACGATTGCAATAGTGGATTTTCTGAGATGTCAGAGGTCAGGTGGACCCCGGTGACAGCATCAGCATCGTTATCATAGTGGCGCAGTGGTAGCGTGGATTTATTGTCTACGGAAGACCGTATTCATCGCCTCAGTGTGAGCAAAGGCGGAGAATTGTGCTCCTTTTGAGGATAGCCTTGATTTTCAGGCAGATTAAGTGACGACCACCTGCATTGAGCGGTTGAGACTGTACTGCATGGGTGGAGGACACCAAGGCAGTGGATTGGGTCGTCGCAGGTGTGATTTCATCACAGCAGCCAGAGTTAGAGCATGATGCATCCCTGCATGGACTAGAGGCAGATTTGTAACCACATGCACTGGAGGTACAGGTTCCTGTTGGGCTGGTGCATGTGGGGGAGGCTTGTGGATCATGTCCAGTGCAGTTGAGACCCCGAGTGGTATCGGCAGGTTTATTGGTATTTGTATCTGGTCAGTGTTTGACCTAGTGCGTGGGATTGGTTGGCACAGTGCCACATGGTGTATGACTGCGGGGAGAGAAGGTTATGATCTTCTGCAAGGCAGACATTAGAGACTTGTTCTTTGAGACAGTCGGAGCACACAAGTTGTAGCGACATTGCGAGAGGTGCCAACGGCGGCACCGGGACGCGAGGATTATTCCTGTTGTCGTGGGATCCCGAGTGTGATTCCACCGGAGCTGATGATAATGCCGTCGATTAGAGAGATTGAGATTGCGGTTGACGTGGTTCTGGGAACCACGCCAACCCCGTTAGCACCTCATTGGATACCACCTGTGGAGCTGAGGGAGCTGATGGCGCAGTTGCAGGATCTGACGGATCGAGGGTTGTTCGACCTAGTGCCACCCCGTTGTTGTACGGTGGTGATGCCACACCGTTGATACACGGTGATGATGTCACGTCGTGGACACACGACAGTGAGGGTCCTTGTATGGTGTGACCGCAGGCAAGTTTGCTTATTGTTTAGGACCTTTTTGTGGAGTTATACTCCGGCAGTTGTTGCTGATAATACCTGTATCTTTTTGGAATCAGACAGCTGAGTGTTTAGCCAAGATGGTATTCAGGACATGGTAGGGGCATTATGAGTACAGTGAGGATAAATGGAACGACTAATGCCCTATCATCTTATGATTTGAGGAATTGTGTGTTCCAGCTGCACTGGGAAGAATTATTGGAGATATTCTTCTGGGATATTTTGATTTTACCCCATCTCTGTATGGTTTAGAGCTGGTGGAGCACTGGTAGACGGTGTGACAAGGTCTGCGAGGAAGAAGCTGTGTGCCAAGTTGTTGTGGTACGAGTTTTAGCTTCGAGAGCATATCTTCCTGGATTACTTAGCCTAGCCATGAGAGGCGGTGGTGGAAGTCCGGCCAAAAAGGGATGCTATGCGAGAATGGCTGAGACCGGCAGTTATTTATTGAGGTGAGGAGCTTGTGAGCCGGATAGTGCCAGCAGAGCTCGACGATTTGGTGATGAGATTGATACCAGCCCTGATTTCTGCATCGCCAGTGTTGGGGGATGGATTTGTGATATACAGTGATGCCTCCCATAGTAGCTATGAAGTAACAGTTGGATTTGTGGCAAGCATCCTATATCACCCCGATAGGGCCACTGTGGTGGCGGATACCCGGAGCCGGAGAGCTATTTGGGGTTGTGTTTGTTGACTCCGCAGCTGGCGCTGTATGGACTGTCGAGGCAGATGTGACGTATGATGGTGTCACTGAGGAATCTTTGGATGATAGACCATGGCTGAATGGTTCGCTCGGTTGGTCAAGATTTGGGAGCGACCGGGCGAGGACCCCCTCCTGGATAGGGCTCTTTTCTTTTGGAATTGCCTTGCATGTTACGGGGTTGGAAGCTGAGGACGCAACTCCCGGAATTTGATGAAGTGATCATCTGGGCAGGTACCCTTTTTCCGAGCCTGGAGGATTGGATTTACCAGCTGCAAGGGTACTGGATCTTCTTGAGAATTGATTTGTGATCTGGTTCTCCCAACTGCTTATAGTTGTGTGCTGATGCTGGAGAGTTGGGGAGGTGATTCTACACCCAGATGGTTTTGGATTAGGGATCAGAGTTTACGTGATCAGTTAGAGGATTTATATTGGATGCCCGAGAGTACAGAGGTACTTGGATCAAGCTTGTTGTGCCGATGGACTTGTGGTTGGATTATCTGAGGCCCTGCGAGGAGCAGAGGCTTCTGTACCGATGCAGATTACTTGGTAGCTCGAGCGGTTAGCCCAGCTGTACTTGGTTGAGTTGGTACGGTTTTTCTGGAATGCCCGCCTTTATCTTGTTCTAGATGGAGACCCGAGGACCGCATCGCGCCTTTGGAGGAGGTACTTGTCAGCCTTGGGAGCTGGAGTGGTGGATGATTGGATGTTTATCCCCCTTTATTTGGCTGAGTTTCCGTATTGAGGAACGACTTTAGTTTCGAGGACGAAACTTTCTTTTAGTGGGGGAGGATGTGATGACCCGGATCTCCGCAGAGCTGCTACAGTGCTTTGGGGTGGCTGTTGGAGGCCTACATGGTGTGTTGGAGGTGTTTGGGGCATAATTAGACGCAAGTGTTGGACATCGGACTTATATGGACCCTGTGAGTGATCAGAGGACCCCGTGGAGGGTTTAGAAGTGGTTTCGCGCGAATCGAATATCTAATTTGGGCTCCGCACGAAGTTTGGACTAAGAACGCATTTCCGGGAGCCTTCGGCAATTTTTAGAGTTGGAATTTGGCAAAACGGACGTCAAATTCGGATTCAGCGCGCGAAAACGGTCAAAATGGACTACCCACTTGATGTTTTTGGGCTCGGGTCACTGTTCACCGCCGGAACAGTGATTCCGGCGATCGCCGGCGGCGGCGGGCAGCGGCGGAGAGCGGCGGCGGGGCCTCGGGCAGGCGGCAGCGCGGCGGCGGGCAGCGCGCAGCGCGCGGGCAGGGGCGCGGGCAGGCGCGCGGTCCACGCGCCGGCGTGCACCAGAGCGGGTGCCACGTGGCAAGGTTTTATTGGCCGGTTCAGTGGACTTGGAGCACGGAACCTTCAGGGGTGTACGGTGGACCGGTGGAAGACACGTGGCATCTTCCTATTGGTTAGGTGCATGAAGTCGGGTGCACCGGGTGCAGTGAGCGAGAGGATTGACACGTGGCGCGCGGGGATTGGGCGCGCCACTGTGCGCGGCAGGCGCGGCGGTGCGCGGTGCACGGTGGACCGATAGAGACACGTGGCAGTTGTTCATTGGCGCGGTGTTGGGGTTGTTGTGCACCAGGTTCAGCGAAGTTATTCCTTGGACACGTGGCAAGCAAGGATTGGGTGTGCTACTGTGCGCGTACGGCGTGGCAGGCGGCGGTGGCAGGCGGCCGGCAGGCGGGGCAGGCGGCTGCCGGCGGGCGTGGCGGGCACGGCAGCAGGGTGGCGCACGCGGGCGCCACGTGGCGGCCCGCCATTGGCGGGCGCCAACGGCCCCGTTGACCCGGGCGGCCACGTGGCGCGAGGGGAGCGGCCGGGTTGCCTGTTCGGTGTTCGGGGACACGTGTCAGCGTGTGGAGCGGGTCGGACGGGTGTGCGGTCCGACCGGATCGGGTGTGCGGGCGTGGGCCGTGTGGGCCGGGCTACTGTGCGCGCCCGAAAAATGTTGGGCCGGGCCGCACTGTAGCAGCCCGAAAAGCCCCGGGCGCCCGAAACCGGGGACACCCCGGGTATTATTGGAATTGTTTGGTGGGCCTATATAAGGCAGCCCACTTCCCTCTTTTCCTTCTTTTTCCGAGCTGTAGAGAGGGAATGAGAGGGAGAGTTGTATATGAAAGTTGTTCCCCTTGGTGCCCTTGATCTCCTGGTGGATTCTCAGAATGTCTGGAAGCTCGGCAACGGCGATAACATTTTTACAGTTCGCCTCGGTTTTCCCCCATTTCGGCCCATTACCGTCGCAGATTATTCAAAAATTCACTGTGAGCAAACCAGGAGGAGTTTTTGGACGATTTCTTCGACAGCGTGTTCCTAAGAGGTAAGGCTTCGATTTTCGTGTTGATCGCTTCGCTCCGTTTCGCACTTTTGGCACGTTTCCCGAGGCATCTTTGACCCCCATTTTTCTGTGGTGGATTTTGGACAGCACCAACTTGCCGATTTTATATCTCAGCCTAGGAACATCGGATCGAGGCGATTCAAGAGTCGATTTTGATCTACTCGTCGCGAGGAACACAGTGGTGATTTTTCTGGGATTTTAGGAAATTGTTTCGAAGGTGATAATCACTGTTTTCTCAGTGAACAGTGCACAGTTTTAGCACAGATTTCTGTGTGATGTACCCCTCTTGCCGAATTTTTATCTTGACTTACCGATCTCAGTTTTGGGCGTACAAGGTACCGTTGCGAAGCTATCGACGCGAGGATCGCCGTGATATTTTTCTTGGAATTTTCTGGGCACTTTCTGCAGGTGATAATTTAACAGTTTCCGGACTGATGTTGTATGGATTAATTAAAGCAATATTTGGGAGCCTAAGTGTATTTAGTGGACTTTGTGTTGTGCCAGGAGTGTTTCGGGTGTACTGTACTTGTTGGAGCGCAGGATTGGAGTTTTTGGTATTTTCAGCTGTACGGACCCGAACAGTTAGCGCTTCAGGTGGGTGGTTGTTGCATGCCTCTACTTCTGACTTGCTCACTAAGTTTATTAGAGAAACCCCACTTTTGAGCATATTGATTGATTATTATGCATGATTGACTGATATACATGTGAGCCTATCATCTGAGATTAATTTTGTGGATATAGCATGTTGGGGATATTATTGGGATAATATTGCTGTTGGAACATGATCATTGGAATAATTTAATAGTGATAATTAACATGCTATATTAGCACCTAGATTTTAAAAGTGGATTAAATGGATTAATTGTTGGGACATAATGACGTATCTATGTGCGGGTGCCACTTTGGGATTTATTATGGATCAGGGATTATTTACATGTGTAGTTGACTGATGATTTTAGCATGATGGTTGTATTTATGTGGATATTATTAATTATTACACATGTAAAACTGTTATTTGACATATTCTCCCTTTTCACATTGCTGAGGACTTTTGCATGCTTATTTGGACATCTAGATAGGCCACTATTTTATTGCTACACTATCATATTGGGATTTGACTTAGGAGAAACCATGATTGCTTTCTTTCTCCTTTTCATTTGGACTTTTGAGTCATGTTGCTCGAGTTCGAGCAGAGGTTTGGGATAGTGTAGCTGGGACCTGCGGGTCAGTGACAGGGTGTACTTGATGTTGGATTGGGTTATTGCGGCAACCGCGGACAGTAGGCGGTTGACCGGATCTTGATTATTGTACCCAATTGTGGGTTGGGGGTTATTGCGGTGACCGCGGACTGTGGGCGGTTGACCGGATGTTTACTATTGCATCAGATTGGGTATCAGATTTCTCTAGTGGATGGTATTTCCCACTTTTGAGTACTATTGCATCAGGTCGGGGTTTCATTAGTGGACGGAGTTTCCCACTTTGATCATAGTCATGATCCAGTCCTGCTATTATGAGACAGTGGTTACAGAGATGCTTGATACAGCGATACTTTACTCGTGTGGGTCGCTCCCCTCGAGTGCCACTCCGGAGTAGGCTTTCCACGGTGCAGAGCGCCGGGCACCAGACTGGGTTCTTGAGTTCGACAGCAGAGCAGGCAGTACCAGTTTTACTGGTGGCACTAGATTGGGTCTATTTAGCCAGATATTGTTTCCTGATGCATTCATACCGTCATTTCCTTCGGTATTGCATTTAGAGGCATACTTGTTGTGGTTTCCCCTTTTATTCAGTAGTTCTGTTTACAGCTTTACTACTTGTTCCTTTTCTTGCCTCTAGTAGACTTAGTGGGTACGCCGGAGCTTGAGGCTTTACCCACAGGGGGAGGCTACTGGTTTACTAGTGGTTCTCACCCCCACTGTTGTTTTCTCTTCTTTCCCCCTGTTTTGCAGAGTCCTCATTGGAGTTGCTGATCTTCGGTCGTTGTTCGGGGCGAGGGAGTCACGAGCTAGATCGTTACCACCCGAGGAGTGTAGCTGTATCCCCTGGTTGGAGATTCCTCGTAGCTGTTGGCTGGTTTTACTGTTTATCTGGAGGAGAGAGATCTTTTGTATTTGGAGAGACTGATGTACTATAGTTTTAGTTTATCTCCTTTTATAGTTGAGAGATGCTGTACTGAGGACATTGTATGATGATTATCTGTATTTGAGGAAATGGATATTGTACTTCATTTCATATTGTACAGTGATTGGATTTTATTTTACAGCATTTTATTTCAGCTCTGATATTTGTGTAGCTATAGTACTATCTTTTGCAGGTTAGACGCTTCGCCTATGCGGGTTTTGGCATAGGTGGCGGATCTGTTGGCGAGCCCGGGTCGCAGTTTCGACCCCGGGGCGTGACAGATTAAGTTGGTATCAGAGCTTAGGGATAGGTCAGTTGGGACTGTAGAAACCCTAGGCTTATGGTTGGACCCTAGGATGACTTCGTGAGAGTCGTGATTTTAGCGAGAGTCCTGATTGAGTTTTATACCTCTCCCGAGTGATGGGATGGGTGATTGGCATGTTTATTCTCCTAAGCAATTATGTTGGCTGCAGACAACATAATGCGGCGGAACGGTTGACATGCTCTAGACTCTCGCCGGATTGGGTCGAGTTTTGTTTTGTGCTGTGGTGCAGTTGGTCGTGGTGAGCGGTGTCTCCCCGACGCGTTGTGCGGATTGGTGTGCACTCGTCGCAGCGGTGGAGCTTGAGCGGATTGTTTTGGGGCCGGATACCCGGATTGAGGTTAGAGAGCTTCAGGCCCCGATGGCAGGATTGTCAGAGGTATATCAGCGGCAGAGTGAGCCGCTGGTCTGGGTGACACAGTTGTCGGAGCAGTGGGCAGCCCGACAGTGTTTTTCTCCTGAGACCACCTGGTTATAGTATTCTCAGCGGCAGTGATTTCTGAGGCGCCGAAGGAGCGAGTAGCCCCTCCGTGCCAATGTTTAGTGTCGAGGCACCGAGGTGGGGTGGATAGTTGACAGCCGATGAGTTGTGGGACATCAGTGATTGATGGAGCCAGTTTTGGCAGATAAACCACCCTGATTTATGGATTTGAGTTGGAGCCTTTGGAGGCAGAATCGTGGTTGGTGGTGATGGAGTGATCAATTGAGGGTCTCCCTGTGCTAGAGAGTTGATGCAGTTGTTGAACTGTACGCTCCAGGTTTCGAGGGACGAAGCGCATAGGATGCGTGCGACTGGGAGTGGATTGCGCCAGATACCCTTTTAGTTTATCTGATCCCTCTGTTTTGGATTTTGGATTTTGGATGCCTCGATGGAGTAGGCATTGTGTATGGAGCGTACTGTTGCAGTTCCTTTGGATAGGGATCTGCCGCCAGAGGCGAGTTCTGGATAGAGGCGCCTGGCGCTAAGTGTTGGAGGACAGATCGGCTGGCAGAGGCACTTTCGTGTTCCTTCCTGGATGGTGGACATCCTTGTGGACGGATTATGTAAAGCTTACCCAAAGGAAGGTTACCCTTTGTGATTGATAACATTTGTGTTTGGGGTACAATATATGTGTTTGAAGGGTGAGCTTTGTAAGGATGATGGTGTTTTGTCTTATGACGATTGCAATAGTGGATTTTCTGAGATGTCAGAGGTCAGGTGGACCCCGGTGGCAGCATCAGCATTGTTATCAGAGTGGCGCAGCGGTAGCGTGGATTTATTGTGTGCGGAAGACCGTATTCATCGCCTCAGTGTGAGCAAAGGCGGAGAATTGTGCTCCTTTTGTGGATAGCCTTGATTTTCAGGCAGATTAAGTGACGACCACCTACATTGAGCGGTTGAGACTGTGCTGCCTGGGTGGAGGGCACCAAGGCAGTGGATTGGGTCGTCGCAGGTGTGATTTCATCACAGCAGTCGGAGTTAGAGCATGTTGCATTCCTGCATGGACTAGAGGCAGATTTGTTACCACATGCACTAGAGGTACAGGTTCCTGTTGGGCTGGTGCATGTGGGGGAGGCTTGTGGATCATGTCCAGTGCAGTTGAGACCCCGAGTGGTATCGGCAGGTTTATTGGTATTTGTACCTGGTCAGTGTTTGACCCAGTGCGTGGGATTGGTTGGCACAGTGCCACATGGTGTATGACTGCGGAGAGAGAAGGTTATGATCTTCTGCAAGGCAGACATTAGAGACTTGTTCTTTGAGACAGTCAGAGCACACAAGTTGTAGCGACATTGCGAGAGGTGCCAACGGCGGCACCGGGACGCGAGGATATCCCTGTTATCGTGAGATCCCGAGTGTGATTCCACCGGAGCTGATGATGATGCCGTCGATTAGAGAGATTGAGATTGCGGTTGACGTGGTTCTGGGAACCACGCCAACCCCGATAGCACCTCATTGGATACCACCTGTAGAGCTGAGAGAGCTGATGGCGCAGTTGCAGGATCTGACGGATCGAGGGTTGTTCGACCTAGTGCCACCCCGTTGTTGTACGGTGGTGATGCCACACCGTTGATACACGGTGATGATGTCACGTCGTGGACACACGACAGTGAGGGTCCTTGTATGGTGTGACCGCAGGCAAGTTTGCTTATTGTTTAGGACCTTTTTGTGGAGTTATACTCCGGCAGTTGTTGCTGATAATACCTGTATCTTTTTGGAATCAGACAGCTGAGTGTTTAGCCAAGATGGTATTCAGGACATGGTAGGGGCATTATGAGTACAGTGAGGATAAATGGAATGACTAATGCCCTGTCATCTTATGATTTGAGGAATTGTGTGTTCCAGCTGCACTGGGAAGAATTATTGGAGATATTCTTCTGGGATATTTTGATTTTACCCCATCTCTGTATGGTTTAGAGCTGGTGGAGCACTGGTAGATGGTGTAACAAGGTCTGCGAGGAAGAAGCTGTGTGCCAAGTTGTTGTGGTACGAGTTTTAGCTTCGAGAGCATATCTTCTTGGATTACTTAGTCTAGCCATAAGAGGCGGTGGTGGAAGTCCGGCCAAAAAGGGATGCTATGCGAGAATGGCTGAGACCGGCAGTTATTTGTTGAGGTGAGGAGCTTGTGAGCCGGATAGTGCCAGCAGAGCTTGACGATTGGTGATGAGATTGATACCAGCCCTGATTTCTGCATCGCCAGTGTTGGGGGATGGATTTGTGATATACAGTGATGCCTCCCATAGTAGCTATGAAGTAACAGTTGGATTTGTGGCAAGCATCCAATATCACCCCGATAGGGCCACTGTGGTGGCGGATACCCGGAGCAGGAGAGCTATTTGGGGTTGAGTTTGTTGACTCCGCAGCTGGCGCTGTGTGGACTGTCGAGGCAGATGTGACGTATGATGGTGTCACTGAGGAATCTTTGGATGATAGACCATGGCTGAATGGTTCGCTCGGTTGGTCAAGATTTGGGAGCGACCGGGCGAGGACCCCCTCCTGGATAGGGCTCTTTTCTTTTGGAATTGCCTTGCATGTTACGGGGTTGGAAGCTGAGGACGCAACTCCCGGGATTTGATGAAGTGATCATCTGGGTAGGTACCCTTTTTCGAGCCTGGAGGATTGGATTTACCAGCTGCAAGGGTACTGGATCTTCTCGAAGATTGATTTGTGATCTGGTTCTCCCAACTGCTTATAGTTGTGTGCTGATGCCCGAGAGTTGGGGAGGTGATTCTACACCCTGATGGTTTTGGATTAGAGATCAGAGTTTACGTGATCAGTTGGAGGATTTATATTGGATGCCCGAGAGTACAGAGGTACTTGGATCGAGCTTGTTGTGCCGATGGACTTGTGGTTGGATTATCTGAGGCCCTGGGAGGAGCGGAGGCTTCTGTACCGATGCAGATTACTTGGTAGCTCGAGCGGTTAGCCCAGCTGTACTTGGTTGAGTTGGTACGGTTTTTCTGGAATGCCCGCCTTTATCTTGTTCTAGATGGAGACCCGAGGACCGCATCGCGCCTTTGGAGGAGGTACTTGTCAGCCTTGGGAGCTTGAGTGGTGGATGATTGGATGTTTATCCCCCTTTATTTGGTTGAGATTCCGTGTTGAGGAACGACTTTAGTTTCGAGGACGAAACTTTCTTTTAGTGGGGGAGGATGTGATGACCCGGATCTCCGCAGAGCTGCTACAGTGCGTTGGGGTGGCTGTTGGAGGCCTACATGGTGTGTTGGAGGTGTTTGGGGCATAATTGGACATAAGTGTTGGACTTCGGGCTTATATGGATCATGTGAGTGATCAGAGGACCCCGTGGAGGGTTTAGAAGTGGTTTCGCGCGAATCGGATATTTAAATTGGGCTCCGCACGAAGTTTGGACTAAGAACGCATTTCCGGGAGCCTTCGGCAATTTTTAGAGTTGGAATTTGGCAAAACGGACGTCAAATTCGGATTCAGCGCGCGAAAACGGTCAAAATGGACTACCCACTTGATGTTTTTGGGCTCGGGTTACTGTTCACCGCCGGAACAGTGATTCCGGCGATCGCCGGCGGCGGCGGGCAGCGGCGGAGAGCGGCGGCGCGGCCTCGGGCAGGCGGCAGCGCGGCGGCGGGCAGCGCGCAGCGCGCGGGCAGGGGCGCGGGCAGGCGCGCGGTCCACGCGCCGGCGTGCACCAGAGCGGGTGCCACGTGGCAAGGTTTTATTGGCGGTTCAGTGGTCTTGGAGCACGGAACCTTCAGGGGTGTACGGTGGACCGGTGGAAGACACGTGGCATCTTCCTATTGGTTCGGTGCATGAAGTCGGGTGCACCGGGTGCAGTGAGCGAGAGGATTGACACGTGGCGCGCGGGGATTGGGCGCGCCACTGTGCGCGGCAGGCGCGGCGGTGCGCGGTGCACGGTGGACCGATAGAGACACGTGGCAGTTGTTCATTGGCGCGGTGTTGGGGTTGTTGTGCACCAGGTTCAGCGAAGTTATTCCTTGGACACGTGGCAAGCAAGGATTGGGCGTGCTACTGTGCGCGTACGGCGTGGCAGGCGGCGGTGGCAGGCGGCCGGCAGGCGGGGCAGGCGGCTGCCGGCGGGCGTGGCGGGCACGGCAGCAGGGTGGCGCACGCGGGCGCCACGTGGCGGCCCGCCATTGGCGGGCGCCAACGGCCCCGTTGACCCGGGCGGCCACGTGGCGCGAGGGGAGCGGCCGGGTTGCCTGTTCGGTGTTCGGGGACACGTGTCAGCGTGTGGAGCGGGTCGGACGGGTGTGCGGTCCGACCGGATCGGGTGTGCGGGCGTGGGCCGTGTGGGCCGGGCTACTGTGCGCGCCCGAAAATGTTGGGCCGGGCCGCACTGTAGCAGCCCGAAAAGCCCCGGGCGCCCGAAACCGGGGACACCCCGGGTATTATTGGAATTGTTTGGTGGGCCTATATAAGGCAGCCCACTTCCCTCTTTTCCTTCTTTTTCCGAGCTGTAGAGAGGGAATGAGAGGGAGAGTTGTATATGAAAGTTGTTCCCCTTGGTGCCCTTGATCTCCTGGTGGATTCTCAGAATGTCTGGAAGCTCGGCAACGGCGATATCATTTTTACAGTTCGCCTCGGTTTTCCCCCATTTCGGCCCATTACCGTCGCAGATTATTCAAAAATTCACTGTGAGCAAACCAGGAGGAGTTTTTGGACGATTTCTTCGACAGCGTGTTCCTAAGAGGTAAGGCTTCGATTTTCGTGTTGATCGCTTCGCTCCGTTTCGCACTTTTGGCACGTTTCCCGAGGCATCTTTGACCCCCATTTTTCTGTGGTGGATTTTGGACAGCACCAACTTGCCGATTTTATATCTCAGCCTAGGAACATCGGATCGAGGCGATTCAAGAGTCGATTTTGATCTACTCGTCGCGAGGAACACAGTGGTGATTTTTCTGGGATTTTAGGAAATTGTTTCGAAGGTGATAATTACTGTTTTCTCAGTGAACAGTGCACAGTTTTAGCACAGTTTCTGTGTGATGTACCCCCTTGCCGAATTTTTATCTTGACTTACCGAACTCAGATTTGGGCGTGCAAGGTACCGTTGCGAAGCTATCGACGCGAGGATCGCCGTGATATTTTTCTTGGAATTTTCTGGGCACTTTCTGCAGGTGATAATTTAACAGTTTCGGGACTGATGTTGTATGGATTAATTAAAGCAATATTTGGGAGCCTAAGTGTATTTAGTGGACTTTGTGTTGTGCCAGGAGTGTTTCGGGTGTACTGTACTTGTTGGAGCGCAGGATTGGAGTTTTTGGTATTTTCAGCTGTACGGACCCGGACAGTTAGCGCTTCAGGTGGGTGGTTGTTGCATGCCTCTACTTCTGACTTACTCACTAAGTTTATTAGAAAACCCCACTTTTGAGCATATTGATTGATTATTATGCATGATTGACTGATATACATGTGAGCCTATCATCTGAGATTAATTTTGTGGATATAGCATGTTGGGGATATTATTGGGATAATATTGCTGTTGGAACATGATCATTGGAATAATTTAATAGTGATAATTAACATGCTATAT
The DNA here is from genome assembly GCA_029168755.2 of Tillandsia fasciculata. NCBI lineage: Eukaryota > Viridiplantae > Streptophyta > Magnoliopsida > Poales > Bromeliaceae > Tillandsia > Tillandsia fasciculata. The sequence continues at coordinate 18,476,997 of CM054948.1, forward strand.
TAGCACCTAGATTTTATGAAAGTGGATTAAATGGATTAATTGTTGGGACATAATGACATATCTATGTGCGGGTGCCACTTTGGGATTTATTATGGATCAGGGATTATTTACATGTGTAGTTGACTGATGATTTTAGCATGATGGTTGTATTTATGTGGATATTATTAATTATTACACATGTAAAACTGTTATTTGACATATTCTCCCTTTTCACATTGCTGAGGACTTTTGCATGCTTATTTGGACATCTAGATAGGCCACTATTTTATTGCTACACTATCATATTGGGATTTGACTTAGGAGAAACCATGATTGCTTTCTTTCTCCTTTTCATTTGGACTTTTGAGTCATGTTGCTCGAGTTCGAGCAGAGGTTTGGGATAGTGTAGCTGGGACCTGAGGGTCAGTGACAGGGTGTACTTGATGTTGGATTGGGTTATTGCGGCAACCGCGGACAGTAGGCGGTTGACCGGATCTTGATTATTTACCCAATTGTGGGTTGGGGGTTATTGCGGTGACCGCGGACTTTGGGCGGTTGACCGGATGTTTACTATTGCATCAGATTGGGTATCAGATTTCTCTAGTGGATGGTATTTCCCACTTTTGAGTACTATTGCATCAGGTCGGGGTTTCATTAGTGGACGGAGTTTCCCACTTTGATCATAGTCATGATCCAGTCCTGCTATTATGAGACAGTGGTTACAGAGATGCTTGATACAGTGATACTTTACTCGTGTGGGTCGCTCCCCTCGAGTGCCACTCCGGAGTAGGCTTTAGACGGTGCAGAGCGCCGGGCACCAGACTGGGTTCTTGAGTTCGACAGCAGAGCAGGCAGTACCAGTTTTACTGGTGGCACTAGATTGGGTCTATTTAGCCAGATATTGTTTCCTGATGCATTCATACCGTCATTTCCTTCGGTATTGCATTTAGAGGCATACTTGTTGTGGTTTCCCCTTTTATTCAGTAGTTCTGTTTACAGCTTTACTACTTGTTCCTTTTCTTGCCTCTAGTAGACTTAGTGGGTACGCCGGAGCTTGAGGCTTTACCCACAGGGGGAGGCTACTGGTTTACTAGTGGTTCTCACCCCCACTGTTGTTTTCTCTTCTTTCCCCCTGTTTTGCAGAGTCCTCATTGGAGTTGCTGATCTTCGGTCGTTGTTCGGGGCGAGGGAGTCACGAGCTAGATCGTTACCACCCGAGGAGTGTAGCTGTATCCCCTGGTTGGAGATTCCTCGTAGCTGTTGGCTGGTTTTACTGTTTATCTGGAGGAGAGAGATCTTTTTTAGACTGATGTTGAGACTGATGTACTATAGTTTTAGTTTATCTCCTTTTATAGTTGAGAGATGCTGTACTGAGGATATTGTATGATGATTATCTGTATTTGAGAAAATGGATATTGTACTTTATTTCATATGGTACAGTGATTCGATTTTATTTTACAGCATTTTATTTCAGCTCTGATATTTGTGTAGCTATAGTACTATCTTTTGCAGGTTAGACGCTTCGCCTATGCGGGTTTTGGCATAGGTGGCGGATCTGTTGGCGAGCCCGGGTCGCAGTTTCGACCCCGGGGCGTGACAGATTAAGTTGGTATCAGAGCTTAGGGATAGGTCAATTGGGACTGTAGAAACCCTAGGCTTATGGTTGGACCCTAGGATGACTTCGTGAGAGTCGTGATTTTAGCGAGAGTCCTGATTGAGTTTTATACCTCTCTCGAGTGATGGGATGGGTGATTGGCATGTTTATTCTCCTAAGCAATTATGTTGGCTGCAGACAACATAATGCGGCGGAACGGTTGACATGCTCTAGACTCTCGCCGGATTGGGTCGAGTTTTGTTTTGTGCTGTGGTGCAGTTGGTCGTGGTGAGCGGTGTCTCCCCGACGCGTTGTGCGGATTGGTGTGCACTCGTCGCAGCGGTGGAGCTCGAGCGGATTGTTTTGGGGCCGGATACCCGGATTGAGGTTAGAGAGCTTCAGGCCCCGATGGCAGGATTGCCAGAGGTATATCAGCGGCAGAGTGAGCCGCTGGTCTGGGTGACACAGTTGTCGGAGCAGTGGGCAGCCCGACAGTGTTTTTCTCCTGAGACCACCTGGTTATAGTATTCTCAGCGGCAGTGATTTCTGAGGCGCCGATGGACGAGTAGCCCCTCCGTGCCAATGTTTAGTGTCGAGGCACCGAGGTGGGGTGGATAGTTGACAGCCGATGAGTTGTGGGACATCAGTGATTGATGGAGCCAGTTTTGGCAGATAAACCACCCTGATTTATGGATTTGAGTTGGAGCCTTGGAGGCAGAATCGTGGTTGGTGGTGATGGAGTGATCAATTGAGGGTCTCCCTGTGTTAGAGAGTTGATGCAGTTGTTGAACTGTACGCTCCAGGTTTCGAGGGACGAAGCGCATAGGATGCGTGCGACTGGGGAGTGGATTGCGCCAGATACCCTTTTAGTTTATCTGATCCCTCTGTTTTGGATTTTGGATTTTGGATGCCTCGATGGAGTAGGCATTGTGTATGGAGCGTACTGTTGCAGTTCCTTTGGATAGGGATCTGCCGCCAGAGGCGAGTTCTGGATAGAGGCGCCTGGCGCTAAGTGTTGGAGGACAGATCGGCTGGCAGAGGCACTTTCGTGTTCCTTCCTAGATGGTGGACATCCTTGTGGACGGATTATGTAAAGCTTACCCAAAGGAAGGTTACCCTTTGTGATTGATAACATTTGTGTTTGGGGTACAATAGATGTGTTTGAGGGGTGAGCTTTGTAAGGATAATGGTGTTTTGTCATATAACGATTGCAATAGTGGATTTTCTGAGATGTCAGAGGTCAGGTGGACCCCGGTGACAGCATCAGCATCGTTATCAGAGTGGCGCAGCGGTAGCGTGGATTTATTGTCTGCGGAAGACCGTATTCATCGCCTCAGTGTGAGCAAAGGCGGAGAATTGTGCTCCTTTTGTGGATAGCCTTGATTTTCAGGCAGATTAAGTGACGACCACCTACATTGAGCGGTTGAGACTGTGCTGCCTGGGTGGAGGGCACCAAGGCAGTGGATTGGGTCGTCGCAGGTGTGATTTCATCACAGCAGCCAGAGTTAGAGCATGATGCATTCCTGCATGGACTAGAGGCAGATTTGTTACCACATGCACTGGAGGTACAGGTTCCTGTTGGGCTGGTGCATGTGGGGGAGGCTTGTGGATCATGTCCAGTGCAGTTGAGACCCCGAGTGGTATCGGCAGGTTTATTGGTATTTGTACCTGGTCAGTGTTTGACCCAGTGCGTGGGATTGGTTGGCACAGTGCCACATGGTGTATGACTGCGGAGAGAGAAGATTATGATCTTCTGCAAGGCAGACATTAGAGACTTGTTCTTTGAGACAGTCAGAGCACACAAGTTGTAGCGACATTGCGAGAGGTGCCAACGGCGGCACCGGGACGCGAGGATATTCCTGTTATCGTGAGATCCCGAGTGTGATTCCACCGGAGCTGATGATAATGCCGTCGATTAGAGAGATTGAGATTGCGGTTGACGTGGTTCTGGGAACCACGCCAACCCCGTTAGCACCTCATTGGATACCACCTGTGGAGCTGAGGGAGCTGATGGCGCAGTTGCAGGATCTGACGGATCGAGGGTTGTTCGACCTAGTGCCACCCCGTTGTTGTACGGTGGTGATGCCACACCGTTGATACACGGTGATGATGTCACGTCGTGGACACACGACAGTGAGGGTCCTTGTATGGTGTGACCGCAGGCAAGTTTGCTTATTGTTTAGGACCTTTTGTGGAGTTATACTCCGGCAGTTGTTGCTGATAATACCTGTATCTTTTTGGAATCATACAGCTGAGTGTTTAGCCAAGATGGTATTCAGGACCCGGTAGGGGCATTATGAGTACAGTGAGGATAAATGGAACGACTAATGCCCTGTCGTCTTATGATTTGAGGAATTGTGTGTTCCAGCTGCACTGGGAAGAATTATTGGAGATATTCTTCTGGGATATTTTGATTTTACCCCATCTCTGTATGGTTTAGAGCTGGTGGAGTACTGGTAGATGGTGTAACAAGGTCTGTGAGGAAGAAGCTGTGCCAAGTTGTTGTGGTACGAGTTTTAGCTTCGAGAGCATATCTTCTTGGATCACTTAGTCTAGCCATAAGAGGCGGTGGTGGAAGTCCGGCCAAAAAGGGATGCTATGCGAGAATGGCTGAGACCGGCAGTTATTTATTGAGGTGAGGAGCTTGTGAGCCGGATAGTGCCAGCAGAGCTTGACGATTGGTGATGAGATTGATACCAGCCCTGATTTCTGCATCGCCAGTGTTGGGAGATGGATTTGTGATATACAGTGATGCCTCCCATAGTAGCTATGAAGTAACAGTTGGATTTGTGGCAAGCATCCAATATCACCCCGATAGGGCCACTGTGGTGGCGGATACCCGGAGCAGGAGAGCTATTTGGGGTTGAGTTTGTTGACTCCGCAGCTGGCGCTGTGTGGACTGTCGAGGCAGATGTGACGTATGATGGTGTCACTGAGGAATCTTTGGATGATAGACCATGGCTGAATGGTTCGCTCGGTTGGTCAAGATTTGGGAGCGACCGGGCGAGGACCCCCTCCTGGATAGGGCTCTTTTCTTTGGAATTGCCTTGCATGTTACGGGGTTGGAAGCTGAGGACAACTCCCGGAATTTGATGAAGTGATCATCTGGGCAGGTACCCTTTTTCGAGCCTGGAGGATTGGATTTACCAGCTGCAAGGGTACTGGATCTTCTTGAAGAATTGATTTGTGATCTGGTTCTCCCAACTGCTTATAGTTGTGTGCTGATGCCCGAGAGTTGGGGAGGTGATTCTACACCCAGATGGTTTTGGATTAGAGATCAGAGTTTACGTGATCAGTTGGAGGATTTATATTGGATGCCCGAGAGTACAGAGGTACTTGGATCGAGCTTGTTGTGCCGATGGACTTGTGGTTGGATTATCTGAGGCCCTGCGAGGAGCAGAGGCTTCTGTACCGATGCAGATTACTTGGTAGCTCGAGCGGTTAGCCCAGCTGTACTTGGTTGAGTTGGTACGGTTTTTCTGGAATGCCCGCCTTTATCTTGTTCTAGATGGAGACCCGAGGACCGCATCGCGCCTTTGGAGGAGGTACTTGTCAGCCTTGGGAGCTGGAGTGGTGGATGATTGGATGTTTATCCCCCTTTATTTGGTTGAGTTTCCGTGTTGAGGAACGACTTTAGTTTCGAGGACGAAACTTTCTTTTAGTGGGGGAGGATGTGATGACCCGGATCTCCGCAGAGCTGCTACAGTGCTTTGGGGTGGCTGTTGGAGGCCTACATGGTGTGTTGGAGGTGTTTGTGGCATAATTGGACATAAGTGTTGGACATCGGACTTATATGGACCTGTGAGTGATCAGAGGACCCCGTGGAGGGTTTAGAAGTGGTTTCGCGCGAATCGGATATTTAATTTGGGCTCCGCACGAAGTTTGGACTAAGAACGCATTTCCGGGAGCCTTCGGCAATTTTTAGAGTTGGAATTTGGCGAAACGGACGTCAAATTCGGATTCAGCGCGCGAAAACGGTCAAAATGGACTACCCACTTGATGTTTTGGAGCTCGGGTTACTGTTCACCGCCGGAACAGTGATTCCGGCGATCGCCGGCGGCGGCGGGCAGCGGCGGAGAGCGGCGGCGCGGCCTCGGGCAGGCGGCAGCGCGGCGGCGGGCAGCGCGCAGCGCGCGGGCAGGGGCGCGGGCAGGCGCGCGGTCCACGCGCCGGCGTGCACCAGAGCGGGGTGCCACGTGGCGGCTTATTGGCCGGTTCAGTGGTCCCGGTCACGGAACTGTGGGGTGTACGGTGGACCGGTGGAAGACACGTGGCATCTTCCTATTGGTTCGGTGCATGAAGTCGGGTGCACCGGGTGCAGTGAGCGAGAGGATTGACACGTGGCGCGCGGGGATTGGGCGCGCCACTGTGCGCGGCAGGCGCGGCGGTGCGCGGTGCACGGTGGACCGATAGAGACACGTGGCAGTTGTTCATTGGTTCGGTGTTGGGGTTGTGTGCACCAGGTTCAGCGAAGTTATTCCTTGGACACGTGGCAAGCGAGGATTGGGCGTGCTACTGTGCGCGTACGGCGTGGCAGGCGGCGGTGGCAGGCGGCCGGCAGGCGGGCGGCGGCTGCCGGCGGGCGTGGCGGCCACGGCAGCGGTGGCGCACGCGGGCGCCACGTGGCGGCCCGCCATTGGCGGGCGCCAACGGCCCCGTTGACCCGGGCGGCCACGTGGCGCGAGGGGAGCGGCCGGGTTGCTGTTCGGTGTTCGGGGACACGTGTCAGCGTGTGGAGCGGGTCGGACGGGTGTGCGGTCCGACCGGATCGGGTGTGCGGGCGTGGGCCGTGTGGGCCGGGCTACTGTGCGCGCCCGAAAACTGTTGGGGCCGGGCCGCACTGTAGCGCCCGAAAGATTCGGGCGCCCGAAACCGGGGACACCCCGGGTATTATTGGAATTGTTTGGTGGGCCTATATAAGGCAGCCCCTTCCCTCTTTTCCTTCTTTTTCCGAGCTGTAGAGAGGAATGAGAGGGAGAGTTCTATATGAAAGTTGTTCCCCTTGTGCCCTTGATCTCCTGGTGGATTCCCAGAATGTCTGGAAGCTCGGCAACGGCGATATCATTTTTACAGTTCGCCTCGGTTTTCCCCCATTTCGGCCCATTACCGTCGCAGATTATTCAAAAATTCACTGTGAGCAAACCAGGAGGAGTTTTTGGACGATTTCTTCGACAGCGTGTTCCTAAGAGGTAAGGCTTCGATTTTCGTGTTGATCGCTTCGCTCCGTTTCGCACTTTTGGCACGTTTCCCGAGGCATCTTTGACCCCCATTTTTCTGTGGTGGATTTTGGACAGCACCAACTTGCCGATTTTATATCTCAGCCTAGGAACATCGGATCGAGGCGATTCAAGAGTCGATTTTGATCTACTCGTCGCGAGGAACACAGTGGTGATTTTTCTGGGATTTTAGGAAATTGTTTCGAAGGTGATAATTACTGTTTTCTCAGTGTACAGTGTGCACAGTTTTAGCACAGTTTGATGTGTTGGATTACCACCTTGCCGAATTTATAACTTGACTTACCGAACTCGGATTTGGGCGTGCAAGGTACCGTTTCGAAGCTATCGACGCGAGGATCGCCGTGATATTTTTCTGGGAATTTTCTGGGCACTTTCTGCAGGTGATAATTTAACAGTTTCGGGACTGTTGTTGTATGGATTAATTAAAGCATATTTGGGAGCCTAAGTGTATTTAGTGGACTTTGTGTTGTGCCAGGAGTGTTTCGGGTGTACTGTACTTGTTGGAGCGCAGGATTGGAGTTTTTGGTATTTTCAGCTGTACGGACCCGGACAGTTAGCGCTTCAGGTGGGTGGTTGTTGCATGCCTCTACTTCTGACTGCTCACTAAGTTTATTAGAAAACCCCCACTTTTGAGCATATTGATTGATTATTATGCATGATTGACTGATATACATGTGAGCCTATCATCTGAGATTAATTTTGTGGATATAGCATGTTGGGGATATTATTGGGATAATATTGCTGTTGGAACATGATCATTGGAATAATTTAATAGTGATAATTAACATGCTATATTAGCACCTAGATTTTATAAAAGTGGATTAAATGGATTAATTGTTGGGACATAATGACATATCTATGTGCGGGTGCCACTCTGGGATTTATTATGGATCAGGGATTATTTACATGTGTAGTTGACTGATGATTTTAGCATGATGGTTGTATTTATGTGGATATTATTAATTATTACACATGTAAAACTGTTATTTGACATATTCTCCCTTTTCACATTGCTGAGGACTTTTGCATGCTTATTTGGACATCTAGATAGGCCACTATTTTATTGCTACACTATCATATTGGGATTTGACTTAGGAGAAACCATGATTGCTTTCTTTCTCCTTTTATTTAGACTTTTGAGTCATGTTGCTCGAGTTCGAGCAGAGGTTTGGGATAGTGTAGCTGGGACCTGAGGGTCAGTGACAGGGTGTACTTGATGTTGGATTGGGTTATTGCGGCAACCGCGGACAGTAGGCGGTTGACCGGATCTTGATTATTTACCCAATTGTGGGTTGGGGGTTATTGCGGTGACCGCGGACTTTGGGCGGTTGACCGGATGTTTACTATTGCATCAGATTGGGTATCAGATTTCTCTAGTGGATGGTATTTCCCACTTTTGAGTATTATTGTATCGGATCGGGGTTTCATTAGTGGACGGAGTTTCCCACTTTGATCATAGTCATGATCCAGTCCTGCTATTGTGAGACATTGGTTACAGAGATGCTTGATACAGTGATACTTTACTCGTGTGGGTCGCTCCCCTCGAGTGCCACTCCGGAGTAGGCTTTAGACCGTGCCGAGCGCCGGTCACCAGACTGGTTCTTGAGTCGACAGCAGAGCAGGCAGTACCAGTTTTACTGGTGGCACTAGATTGGGTCTATTTAGCCAGATATTGTTTCCTGATGCATTCATACCGTCATTTCCTTCGGTATTGCATTTAGAGGCATACTTGTTGTGGTTTCCCCTTTTATTCAGTAGTTCTGTTACAGCTTTACTACTTGTTCCTTTTCTTGCCTCTAGTAGACTTAGTGGGTACGCCGGAGCTTGAGGCTTTACCCACAGGGGGAGGCTACTGGTTTACTAGTGGTTCTCACCCCCACTGTTGTTTTCCTCCTTTCCCCCCCTGTTTTGCAGAGTCCTCATTGGAGTTGCTGATCTTCGGTCGTTGTTCGGGGCGAGGGAGTCACGAGCTAGATCGTTACCACCCGAGGAGTGTAGCTGTATCCCCTGGTTGGAGATTCCTCGTAGCTGTTGGCTGGTTTTTACTGTTTATCTGGAGGAGAGAGATCTTTTGTATTTGGAGAGAAGACTGATGTACTATAGTTTTAGTTTATCTCCTTTTATAGTCGAGAGATGCTGTACTGAGGACATTGTATGATGATTATCTGTATTTGAGGGAATGGATATTGTACTCTATTTCATATGTATAGTGATTTGATTTTATTTTACAGCATTTTATTTCAGCTCTGATATTTGTGTAGCTATAGTACTATCTTTTGCAGGTTAGACGCTTCGCCTATGCGGGTTTTGGCATAGGTGGCGGATCTGTTGGCGAGCCCGGGTCGCAGTTTCGACCCCGGGGCGTGACAGATTAAGTTGGTATCAGAGCTTAGGGATAGGTCAATTGGGACCGTAGAAACCCTAGGCTTATGGTTGGACCCTAGGATGACTTCGTGAGAGTCATGATTTTAGCGAGAGTCCTGATTGAGTTTTATACCTCTCCCGAGTGATGGGATGGGTGATTGGCATGTTTATTCTCCTAAGCAATTATGTTGGCTGCAGACAACATAATGCGGCGGAACGGTTGACATGCTCTAGACTCTCGCCGGATTGGGTCGAGTTTTGTTTTGTGCTGTGGTGCAGTTGGTCGTGGTGAGCGGTGTCTCCCCGACGCGTTGTGCGGATTGGTGTGCACTCGTCGCAGCAGTGGAGCTTGAGCGGATTGTTTTGGGGCCGGATACCCGGATTGAGGTTAGAGAGCTTCAGGCCCCGATGGCAGGATTGTCAGAGGTATATCAGCGGCAGAGTGAGCCGCTGGTCTGGGTGACACAGTTGTCGGAGCAGTGGGCAGCCCGACAGTGTCCTTCTCCTGAGACCACCTGTTTATAGTATCCTCAGCGGCAGTGATTTCTGAGGCGCCGATGGAGCGAGTGGCCCCCTCCGTGCTAATGTTTTGTGTGAGGCACCGAGGCGGGGTGGATTGTTGATAGTGGATGAGTTGTGGGACATCATCGATCGATGAGCCATGTTTTGGCAGATGAACCACCTGATTTATGGATTTGAATTGGAGCCTTGGAGGCAAAATCGTGGTTGGTGGTGATGGAGTGATCAATTGAGGGTCTCCCTGTGTTAGAAGGTTGAGGCAGTTGTTGAACTGTACGCTCCAGGTTTCGAGGGACGAGGCGCATAGGATGCGTGATATTGGGTAGTGATTGCGCCAGATACCCTTTAGTTTATCTGATCCCTCTGTTTTGGATTTTGGATTTTGGATGCCTCGATGGAGTAGCATTGTGTATGGAGCGTACTGTTGCAGTTCCTTTGGATAGGGATCTGCCGCCAGGCGAGTTTCTGGATAGAGGCGCCTGGCGCTAAGTGTGGGGGACAGATCGGCTGGCAGAGGCACTTTCTGTTCCTTCCTGGATGGTGGACATCCTTGTGGACGGATTATGTAAAGCTTACCCAAAGAAGGTTACCCTTTGTGATGGATAACATTCGTGTTTGGGGTACAATATGTGCTTGAAGGGTGAGCTTTGTAAGGATAATGGTGTTTTGTCACATAACGATTGCAATAGTGGATTTTCTGAGATGTCAGAGGTCAGGTGGACCCCGTGACAGCATCAGCATCGTTATCAGAGTGGCGCAGCGGTAGCGTGGATTTATTGTCTGCGGAAGACCGTATTCCTCGCCTCAGTGTGAGCAAGGCGGAGAATTGTGCTCCTTTTGTGGATAGCTTGATTTTCAGGCAGATTAAGTGACGACCACCTACTTTGAGCGGTTGAGACTGTGCTGCCTGGGTGGAGGGCACCAAGGCAGTGGATTGGTCGTCGCAGGTGTGATTCATCACAGCAGTCGGAGTTAGAGCATGATGCATCCCTGCATGGACTAGAGGCAGATTTGTAACCACATGCACTGGAGGTACAGGTTCCTGTTTGGGCTGGTGCATGTGGGGGAGGTTGTGGATCATGTCCAGTGCAGTTGAGACCCCGAGTGGTATCGCAGACTTATGGGTAGTTGTACCTGGTCAGTGTTTGACCTAGTGCGTGGGATTGGTTGGCACAGTGCCACATGGTGTATGACTGCGGAGAGAGAAGGTTAATATTTCTGCAAGGCAGACATTAGACTTGTTCATTGAGACAGTCAGAGCACACAGTTTAGTGACAATGCGAGAGGTGCTTACGGCGGCACCGGGACGCAAGGATATGCTGGTTATCGTGAGATCCCGGGTGTGATTCCACCTAAGCTGATGATAATGCCGTCGATTAGAGAGATTGAGATTGCGGTTGACGTGGTTCTGGGAACCACGCCAACGCCCGTTAGCACCTCATTGGATATCACCTGTGCGGCTGAGAGAGCTGATGCGCCAGTTTTGCAAGGATCTATGGATCGAGGGTTGTTCGCCTAGTGCAACCCCGTTGTTGGACGGTGGTGATTGCCACAAACCGTTTGATATACGGTGATTTTTCACGTCGTGGACACACGACAGTGAGGGTCCTTGTATGGTGTGCCGCAGGCAAGTTTGCTTATGTTTAGGACCTTTTTGTGGAGTTAATACTCCTGCATTGTTGCTGTAATAACCTGTATCTTTTTGAATCATACAGCTGAGTGTTTTTAGCCAAGATGGTATTCAGGACATGATAGGGGCATTATGA
>CM054948.1:18488555-18548555 GCA_029168755.2 Tillandsia fasciculata
CCCGGAACCTTCAGGGGTGTACGGTGGACCGGTGGAAGACACGTGGCATCTTCCTATTGGTTAGGTGCATGAAGTCGGGTGCACCGGGTGCAGTGAGCGAGAGGATTGACACGTGGCGCGCGGGGATTGGGCGCGCCACTGTGCGCGGCAGGCGCGGCGGTGCGCGGTGCACGGTGGACCGATAGAGACACGTGGCAGTTGTTCATTGGCGCGGTGTTGGGGTTGTTGTGCACCAGGTTCAGCGAAGTTATTCCTTGGACACGTGGCAAGCAAGGATTGGGTGTGCTACTGTGCGCGTACGGCGTGGCAGGCGGCGGTGGCAGGCGGCCGGCAGGCGGGGCAGGCGGCTGCCGGCGGGCGTGGCGGGCACGGCAGCAGGGTGGCGCACGCGGGCGCCACGTGGCGGCCCGCCATTGGCGGGCGCCAACGGCCCCGTTGACCCCGGGCGGCCAGGTGGCGCGAGGGGAGCGGCCGGGTTGCCTGTTCGGTGTTCGGGGACACGTGTCAGCGTGTGGAGCGGGTCGGACGGGTGTGCGGTCCGACCGGATCGGGTGTGCGGGCGTGGGCCGTGTGGGCCGGGCTACTGTGCGCGCCCGAAAAATGTTGGGCCGGGCCGCACTGTAGCAGCCCGAAAAGCCCCATGCGCCCGAAACCGGGGACACCCCGGGTATTATTGGAATTGTTTGGTGGGCCTATATAAGGCAGCCCACTTCCCTCTTTTCCTTCTTTTTCCGAGCTGTAGAGAGGGAATGAGAGGGAGAGTTGTATATGAAAGTTGTTCCCCTTGGTGCCCTTGATCTCCTGGTGGATTCTCAGAATGTCTGGAAGCTCGGCAACGGCGATAACATTTTTACAGTTCGCCTCGGTTTTCCCCCCATTTCGGCCCATTACCGTCGCAGATTATTCAAAAATTCACTGCGAGCAAACCAGGAGGAGTTTTTGGACGATTTCTTCGACAGCGTGTTCCTAAGAGGTAAGGCTTCGATTTTCGTGTTGATCGCTTCGCTCCGTTTCGCACTTTTGGCACGTTTCCCGAGGCATCTTTGACCCCCATTTTTCTGTGGTGGATTTTGGACAGCACCAACTTGCCGATTTTATATCTCAGCCTAGGAACATCGGATCGAGGCGATTCAAGAGTCGATTTTGATCTACTCGTCGCGAGGAACACAGTGGTGATTTTTCTGGGATTTTAGGAAATTGTTTCGAAGGTGATAATCACTGTTTTCTCAGTGAACAGTGCACAGTTTTAGCACAGATTTCTGTGTGATGTACCCCTCTTGCCGAATTTTTATCTTGACTTACCGATCTCAGTTTTGGGCGTACAAGGTACCGTTGCGAAGCTATCGACGCGAGGATCGCCGTGATATTTTTCTTGGAATTTTCTGGGCACTTTCTGCAGGTGAGAATTTAACAGTTTCCGGACTGATGTTGTATGGATTAATTAAAGCAATATTTGGGAGCCTAAGTGTATTTAGTGGACTTTGTGTTGTGCCAGGAGTGTTTCGGGTGTACTGTACTTGTTGGAGCGCAGGATTCGAGTTTTTGGTATTTTCAGCTGTACGGACCCGGACAGTTAGCGCTTCAGGTGGGTGGTTGTTGCATGCCTCTACTTCTGACTTGCTCACTAAGTTTATTAGAAACCCCACTTTTGAGCATATTGATTGATTATTATGCATGATTGTCTGATATACATGTAAGCCTATCATCTGAGATTAATTTTGTGGATATAGCATGTTGGGGATATTATTGGGATAATATTGCTGTTGGAACAGGATCATTGGAATAATCTAATAGTGTTAATTAACATGCTATATTGGCACCTAGATCTTTATAAAAGTGGATTAAAGGGATTAATTGTTGGAACATAATGACGTATCTAGGTGTGGGTGCCACTTTGGGATTTATTAGGGATCAGGGATTATTTACATGTGTAGTTGACTGATGATTTTAGCATGGTGGTTGTATTTATGTGGATATTATTAATTATTACACATGTAAAACTGTTATTTGACATATTCTCCCTTTTCGCATTGCTGAGGACTTTTGCATGCTTATTTGGACATCTAGATAGGCCACTATTTTATTGCTACACTATCATATTGGGATTTGACTTAGGAGAAACCATGATTGCTTTCTTTCTCCTTTTCATTTGGACTTTTGAGTCATGTTGCTCGAGTTCGAGCAGAGGTTTGGGGATAGTGTAGCTGGGACCTGCGGGTCAGTGACAGGGTGTACTTGATGTTGGATTGGGTTATTGCGGCAACCGCGGACAGTAGGCGGTTGACCGGATCTTGATTATTGTACCCAATTGTGGGTTGGGGGTTATTGCGGTGACCGCGGACTGTGGGCGGTTGACCGGATGTTTACTATTGCATCAGATCGGGTATCAGAGTTCTCTAGTGGATGGTATTTCCCACTTTTTGAGCACTATTGCATCAGGTCGGGGTTTCATTAGTGGACGGAGTTTCCCACTTTGATCATAGTCATGATCCAGTCCTGCTATTATGAGACAGTGGTTACAGAGATGCTTGATACAGCGATACTTTACTCGTGTGGGTCGCTCCCCTCGAGTGCCACTCCGGAGTAGGCTTTCCACGGTGCAGAGCGCCGGGCACCAGACTGGGTTCTTGAGTTCGACAGCAGAGCAGGCAGTACCAGTTTTACTGATGGCACTAGATTGGGTCTATTTAGCCAGATATTATTTCCTGATGCATTTCATACCGTCATTTCCTTCGGTATTGCATTTAGAGGCATACTTATTGTGGTTTCCCCTTTTATTCAGTAGTTCTGTTTACAGTTTTACTACTTGTTCCTTCTCTTGCCTCTAGTAGACTTAGTGGGTACGCCGGAGCTTGAGGCTTTACCCACAGGGGGAGGCTACTGGTTTACTAGTGGTTCTCACCCCCCCCACTGTTGTTTTCTCTCCTTTCCCCCTGTTTTGCAGGGTCCTCATTGTAGTTGCTGATCTTCGGTCATTGTTCGGGGCGAGGGAGTCACGAGCTAGATCGTTACCACCCGAGGAGTGTAGCTGCATCCCCTGGTTGGAGATTTCTCGTAGCTGTTGGCTGGTTTTACTGTTTATCTGAGGAGAGAGATCTTTTGTATTTGGGAGACTGATGTTGAGACTGATGTACTATAGTTTTAGTTTATCTCCTTTTATAGTTGAGAGATGCTGTACTGAGGATATTGTATGATGATTATCTGTATTTGAGGAAATGGATATTGTACTTCATTTCATATTGTACAGTGATTTGATTTTATTTTACAGCATTTTATTTCAGCTCTGATATTTGTGTAGCTATAGTACTATCTTTTGCAGGTTAGACGCTTCGCCTATGCGGGTTTTGGCATAGGTGGCGGATCTGTTGGCGAGCCCGGGTCGCAGTTTCGACCCCGGGGCGTGACAGATTAAGTTGGTATCAGAGCTTAGGGATAGGTCGGTTGGGACCGTAGAAACCCTAGGCTTATGGTTGGACCCTAGGATGACTTCGTGAGAGTCGTGATTTTAGCGAGAGTCCTGATTGAGTTCTATACCTCTCCCGAGTGATGGGATGGGTGATTGGCATGTTTATTCTCCTAAGCAATTATGTTGGCTGCAGACAACATAATGCGGCGGAACGGTTGACATGCTCTAGACTCTCGCCGGATTGGGTCGAGTTTTGTTTGTGCTGTGGTGCAGTTGGTCGTGGTGAGCGGTGTCTCCCCGACGCGGTGTGCGGATTGGTGTGCGCTCGTCGCAGCGGTGGAGCTCGAGCAGTTTGTTTTGGGGCCGGATACCCAGATTGAGGTTAGAGAGCTTCAGGCCCCGATGGCAGGATTGCCAGAGGTATATCAGCGGCAGAGTGAGCCGCTGGTCTGGGTGACCAGTTGTCGGAGCAGTGGGCAGCCCGACAGTGTCCTTCTCCTGAGACCACCTGGTTATAGTATTCTCAGCGGCAGTGATTTCTGTGGCGCCGGTAAGGACGAGTAGCCCCTCCGTGCCAATGTTTAGTGTCGAGGCACCGAGGTGGGGTGGATAGTTGACAGCCGATGAGTTGTGGGACATCAGTGATTGATGGAGCCAGTTTTGGCAGTTAAACCACCCTGATTTATAGATTTGAATTGGAGCCCTTGGAGGCAGAATCGTGGTTGGTGGTGATGGAGTGATCAATTGAGAATCTCCCTGTGTTAGAGAGTTGATGCAGTTGTCGAACTGTGCGCTCCAGATTTCGAGGGACGAGGCGCATAGGACGCGTGCGACTGGGGATGGATTGCGCCAGAGTACCCTTTTAGTTTATCTGATCCCTCTGTTTTGGATTTTAGATTCTGGATGCCTCGATGGAGTAGGCATTGTGTATGGAGCGTACTGTTGCAGTTCCTTTGGATAGGGATCTGCCGCCAGAGGCGAGTTCTGGATAGAGGCGTCTGGCGCTAAGTGTTGGAGGACAGATCGGCTGGCAGAGGCACTTTCGTGTTCCTTCCTAGATGGTGGACATCCTTGTGGGTGGATTATGTAAAGCTTACCCAAAGGAAGGTTACCCTTTGTGATTGATAACATTTGTGTTTGGGGTACAATATATGTGTTTGAAGGGTGAGCTTTGTAAGGATAATGGTGTTTTGTCATATAACGATTGCAATAGTGGATTTTCTGAGATGTCAGAGGTCAGGTGGACCCCGGTGACAGCATCCGCACCGTTATCAGAGTGGTGCAGCGGTAGCATGGATTTATTGTCTGCGGAAGACCGTATTCATCGCCTCAGTGTAAGCAAAGGCGGAGAATGGTGCTCCTTTTGTGGATAGCCTTGATTGTCAGGCAGATTAAGTGACGACCACCTGCATTGAGCGGTTAAGACTGTGTTGCCTGGGTAGAGGGCACCAAGGCAGTGGATCGGGTCATCGCAGGTGTGATTTCATCACAGCAGTCAGAGTTAGAGCATGATGCATCCCTGCATGGACTAGAGGCAGATTTGTAACCACATGCACTGGAGGTACAGGTTCCTGTTGGGCTGGTGCATGTGGGGGAGGCTTGTGGATCATGTCCAGTGCAGTTGAGACCCCGAGTGGTATCGGCAGGTTTATTGGTATTTGTATCTGGTCAGTGTTTGACCTAGTGCGTGGGATTGGTTGGCACAGTGCCACATGGTGTATGACTGCGGGGAGAGAAGGTTATGATCTTCTGCAAGGCAGACATTAGAGACTTGTTCTTTGAGACAGTCGGAGCACACAAGTTGTAGCGACATTGCGAGAGGTGCCAACGGCGGCACCGGGACGCGAGGATTATTCCTGTTGTCGTGGGATCCCGAGTGTGATTCCACCGGAGCTGATGATAATGCCGTCGATTAGAGAGATTGAGATTGCGGTTGACGTGGTTCTGGGAACCACGCCAACCCCGTTAGCACCTCATTGGATACCACCTGTGGAGCTGAGGGAGCTGATGGCGCAGTTGCAGGATCTGACGGATCGAGGGTTGTTCGACCTAGTGCCACCCCGTTGTTGTACGGTGGTGATGCCACACCGTTGATACACGGTGATGATGTCACGTCGTGGACACACGACAGTGAGGGTCCTTGTATGGTGTGACCGCAGGCAAGTTTGCTTATTGTTTAGGACCTTTTTGTGGAGTTATACTCCGGCAGTTGTTGCTGATAATACCTGTATCTTTTTGGAATCAGACAGCTGAGTGTTTAGCCAAGATGGTATTCAGGACATGGTAGGGGCATTATGAGTACAGTGAGGATAAATGGAACGACTAATGCCCTATCATCTTATGATTTGAGGAATTGTGTGTTCCAGCTGCACTGGGAAGAATTATTGGAGATATTCTTCTGGGATATTTTGATTTTACCCCATCTCTGTATGGTTTAGAGCTGGTGGAGCACTGGTAGATGGTGTGACAAGGTCTGCGAGGAAGAAGCTGTGTGCCAAGTTGTTGTGGTACGAGTTTTAGCTTCGAGAGCATATCTTCCTGGATTACTTAGCCTAGCCATGAGAGGCGGTGGTGGAAGTCCGGCCAAAAAGGGATGCTATGCGAGAATGGCTGAGACCGGCAGTTATTTATTGAGGTGAGGAGCTTGTGAGCCGGATAGTGCCAGCAGAGCTCGACGATTTGGTGATGAGATTGATACCAGCCCTGATTTCTGCATCGCCAGTGTTGGGGGATGGATTTGTGATATACAGTGATGCCTCCCATAGTAGCTATGAAGTAACAGTGGGATTTGTGGCAAGCATCCTATATCACCCCGATAGGGCCACTGTGGTGGCGGATACCGGAGCCGGAGAGCTATTTGGGGTTGTGTTTGTTGACTCCGCAGCTGGCGCTGTATGGACTGTCGAGGCAGATGTGACGTATGATGGTGTCACTGAGGAATCTTTGGATGATAGACCATGGCTGAATGGTTCGCTCGGTTGGTCAAGATTTGGGAGCGACCGGGCGAGGACCCCCTCCTGGATAGGGCTCTTTTCTTTTGGAATTGCCTTGCATGTTACGGGGTTGGAAGCTGAGGACGCAACTCCCGGAATTTGATGAAGTGATCATCTGGGCAGGTACCCTTTTTCCGAGCCTGGAGGATTGGATTTACCAGCTGCAAGGGTACTGGATCTTCTTGAGAATTGATTTGTGATCTGGTTCTCCCAACTGCTTATAGTTGTGTGCTGATGCTGGAGAGTTGGGGAGGTGATTCTACACCCAGATGGTTTTGGATTAGGGATCAGAGTTTACGTGATCAGTTAGAGGATTTATATTGGATGCCCGAGAGTACTGAGGTACTTGGATCGAGCTTGTTGTGCCGATGGACTTGTGGTTGGATTATCTGAGGCCCTGCGAGGAGCAGAGGCTTCTGTACCGATGCAGATTACTTGGTAGCTCGAGCGGTTAGCCCAGCTGTACTTGGTTGAGTTGGTACGGTTTTTCTGGAATGCCCGCCTTTATCTTGTTCTAGATGGAGACCCGAGGACCGCATCGCGCCTTTGGAGGAGGTACTTGTCAGCCTTGGGAGCTGGAGTGGTGGATGATTGGATGTTTATCCCCCTTTATTTGGCTGAGTTTCCGTATTGAGGAACGACTTTAGTTTCGAGGACGAAACTTTCTTTTAGTGGGGGAGGATGTGATGACCCGGATCTCCGCAGAGCTGCTACAGTGCTTTGGGGTGGCTGTTGGAGGCCTACATGGTGTGTTGGAGGTGTTTGTGGCATAATTGGACATAAGTGTTGGACATCGGACTTATATGGACCCTGTGAGTGATCAGAGGACCCCGTGGAGGGTTTAGAAGTGGTTTCGCGCGAATCGAATATCTAATTTGGGCTCCGCACGAAGTTTGGACTAAGAACGCATTTTCGGGAGCCTCCGGCAATTTCTAGAGTTGGAATTTGGCAAAAAGGACGTCAAATTCGGATTCAGCGCGCGAAAACGGTCAAAATGGACTACCCACTTGATGTTTTTGGGCTCGGGTCACTGTTCACCGCCGGAACAGTGATTCCGGCGATCGCCGGCGGCGGCGGGCAGCGGCGGAGAGCGGCGGCGCGGGCCTCGGGCAGGCGGCAGCGCGGCGGCGGGCAGGGCGCGCAGCGCGCGGGCAGGGGCGCGGGCAGGCGCGCGGTCCACGCGCCGGCGTGCACCAGAGCGGGTGCCACGTGGCAAGGTTTTATTGGCCGGTTCAGTGGACTTGGAGCACGGAACCTTCAGGGGTGTACGGTGGACCGGTGGAAGACACGTGGCATCTTCCTATTGGTTAGGTGCATGAAGTCGGGTGCACCGGGTGCAGTGAGCGAGAGGATTGACACGTGGCGCGCGGGGATTGGGCGCGCCACTGTGCGCGGCAGGCGCGGCGGTGCGCGGTGCACGGTGGACCGATAGAGACACGTGGCAGTTGTTCATTGGCGCGGTGTTGGGGTTGTTGTGCACCAGGTTCAGCGAAGTTATTCCTTGGACACGTGGCAAGCAAGGATTGGGTGTGCTACTGTGCGCGTACGGCGTGGCAGGCGGCGGGGCAGGCGGCGGCAGGCGGGGCAGGCGGCTGCGGCGGGCGTGGCGGGCACGGCAGCAGGGTGGCGCACGCGGGCGCCACGTGGCGGCCCGCCATTGGCGGGCGCCAACGGCCCCGTTGACCCGGGCGGCCACGTGGCGCGAGGGGAGCGGCCGGGTTGCTGTTCGGTGTTCGGGGACACGTGTCAGCGTGTGGAGCGGGTCGGACGGGTGTGCGGTCCGACCGGATCGGGTGTGCGGGCGTGGGCCGTGTGGGCCGGGCTACTGTGCGCGCCCGAAAAATGTTGGGCCGGGCCGCACTGTAGCAGCCCGAAAAGCCCCGGGCGCCCGAAACCGGGGACACCCGGGTATTATTGGAATTGTTTGGTGGGCCTATATAAGGCAGCCCACTTCTCTTTTCCTTCTTTTTCCGAGCTGTAGAGAGGGAATGAGAGGGAGAGTTGTATATGAAAGTTGTTCCCCTTGGTGCCCTTGATCTCCTGGTGGATTCTCAGAATGTCTGGAAGCTCGGCAACGGCGATAACATTTTTACAGTTCGCCTCGGTTTTCCCCCATTTCGGCCCATTACCGTCGCAGATTATTCAAAAATTCACTGTGAGCAAACCAGGAGGAGTTTTTGGACGATTTCTTCGACAGCGTGTTCCTAAGAGGTAAGGCTTCGATTTTCGTGTTGATCGCTTCGCTCCGTTTCGCACTTTTGGCACGTTTCCCGAGGCATCTTTGACCCCCATTTTTCTGTGGTGGATTTTGGACAGCACCAACTTGCCGATTTTATATCTCAGCCTAGGAACATCGGATCGAGGCGATTCAAGAGTCGATTTTGATCTACTCGTCGCGAGGAACACAGTGGTGATTTTTCTGGGATTTTAGGAAATTGTTTCGAAGGTGATAATCACTGTTTTCTCAGTGAACAGTGCACAGTTTTAGCACAGATTTCTGTGTGATGTACCCCTCTTGCCGAATTTTTATCTTGACTTACCGATCTCAGATTTGGGCGTACAAGGTACCGTTGCGAAGCTATCGACGCGAGGATCGCCGTGATATTTTTCTTGGAATTTTCTGGGCACTTTCTGCAGGTGATAATTTAACAGTTTCGGGACTGATGTTGTATGGATTAATTAAAGCAATATTTGGGAGCCTAAGTGTATTTAGTGGACTTTGTGTTGTGCCAGGAGTGTTTCGGGTGTACTGTTCTTGTTGGAGCGCAGGATTGGAGTTTTTGGTATTTTCAGCTGTACGGACCCGGACAGTTAGCGCTTCAGGTGGGTGGTTGTTGCATGCCTCTACTTCTGACTTGCTCACTAAGTTTATTAGAGAAACCCCACTTTTGAGCATATTGATTGATTATTATGCATGATTGTCTGATATACATGTGAGCCTATCATCTGAGATTAATTTTGTGGATATAGCATGTTGGGGATATTATTGGGATAATATTGCTGTTGGAACATGATCATTGGAATAATCTAATAGTGTTAATTAACATGCTATATTGGCACCTAGATCTTTATAAAAGTGGATTAAAGGGATTAATTGTTGGAACATAATGACGTATCTAGGTGTCGGTGCCACTTTGGGATTTATTAGGGATCAGGGATTATTTACATGTGTAGTTGACTGATGATTTTAGCATGGTGGTTGTATTTATGTGGATATTATTAATTATTACACATGTAAAACTGTTATTTGACATATTCTCCCTTTTCGCATTGCTGAGGACTTTTGCATGCTTATTTGGACATCTAGATAGGCCACTATTTTATTGCTACACTATCATATTGGGATTTGACTTAGGAGAAACCATGATTGCTTTCTTTCTCCTTTTCATTTGGACTTTTGAGTCATGTTGCTCGAGTTCGAGCAGAGGTTTGGGATAGTGTAGCTGGGACCTGCGGGTCAGTGACAGGGTGTACTTGATGTTGGATTGGGTTATTGCGGCAACCGCGGACAGTAGGCGGTTGACCGGATCTTGATTATTGTACCCAATTGTGGGTTGGGGGTTATTGCGGTGACCGCGGACTGTGGGCGGTTGACCGGATGTTTACTATTGCATCAGATTGGGTATCAGAGTTCTCTAGTGGATGGTATTTCCCACTTTTTGAGTACTATTGCATCAGGTCGGGGTTTCATTAGTGGACGGAGTTTCCCACTTTGATCATAGTCATGATCCAGTCCTGCTATTATGAGACAGTGGTTACAGAGATGCTTGATACAGCGATACTTTACTCGTGTGGGTCGCTCCCCTCGAGTGCCACTCCGGAGTAGGCTTTCCACGGTGCAGAGCGCCGGGCACCAGACTGGGTTCTTGAGTTCGACAGCAGAGCAGGCAGTACCAGTTTTACTGGTGGCACTAGATTGGGTCTATTTAGCCAGATATTATTTCCTGATGCATTCATACCGTCATTTCCTTCGGTATTGCATTTAGAGGCATACTTATTGTGGTTTCCCCTTTTATTCAGTAGTTCTGTTTACAGCTTTACTACTTGTTCCTTTTCTTGCCTCTAGTAGACTTAGTGGGTACGCCGGAGCTTGAGGCTTTACCCACAGGGGGAGGCTACTGGTTTACTAGTGGTTCTCACCCCCACTGTTGTTTTCTCTCCTTTCCCCCTGTTTTGCAGAGTCCTCATTGGAGTTGCTGATCTTCGGTCGTTGTTCGGGGCGAGGGAGTCACGAGCTAGATCGTTACCACCCGAGGAGTGTAGCTGTATCCCCTGGTTGGAGATTTCTCGTAGCTGTTGGCTGGTTTTACTGTTTATCTGAAGGAGAGAGATCTTTTGTATTTGGAGACTGATGTTGAGACTGATGTACTATAGTTTTAGTTTATCTCCTTTTATAGTTGAGAGATGCTGTACTGAGGATATTGTATGATGATTATCTGTATTTGAGGAAATGGATATTGTACTTCATTTCATATTGTACAGTGATTTGATTTTATTTTACAGCATTTTATTTCAGCTCTGATATTTGTGTAGCTATAGTACTATCTTTTGCAGGTTAGACGCTTCGCCTATGCGGGTTTTGGCATAGGTGGCGGATCTGTTGGCGAGCCCGGGTCGCAGTTTCGACCCCGGGGCGTGACACCTTGCCTGTGGAGTCCTCTGGGAAGCCGCATGCAAGCCAGAGGGGAGCCGACACCCAGCTCCGCCCTGCGCCGCCGCGGCTAGCTCCTTCCTCCTTCCTCTTCCGACGAGGTTAGTAGGTAGAAGTTACCTGTTTTTATTTCACCTAGAGACCCCTTGCATGGTGTTACTGACCTCCTGAGGATCACCCTCGTGCAGCCTTAGGGCTCCCGGTGCTCCGGTTAACCGGCCGAGGAACCCCGACGCCGGAATTTCCATTCTTGGCCGCCGCCGATCGCCGCCTTCATCTGACCGTCAAACCGGAGATCAGCACCGTTGGGATCGGTCCTCTCGACGACTACAGTGCCTCCACAAAATCGGAGGGCCATCGGTTGGAGATCGAGACCGCGCGAACGTGCCCTAGAATCGGGCTTTCCTTCACTTAGCCCGATCGCCGCCGTCCGGCGCCGCCGCGGCCTCCCGGCGCCGGCCACCTCTGCACCGACCTTCCTGGCTCTGAGACGAGGCTCCTGGTCCAACTTGCTCCGGCCCGGAAGCGATCGGCCGGAATCCGCCATTAACGGCCACCTAAGCTCCACCGAGCTCCTCCGCCGCCCCCTGCCGGCGCTCCTCAACGCCGGGAAACTGTCCAGTTGCACCCGAGATCTTCACTCGAGCTCACCTCCGGCCAACTCCGGCGACCCGGGCTCCGGCCACCCGTACAGGTCTGAGCCTGAGTTGCTTCAAGAATACCCAAGCCGAGCCCTGACTTGTGTGGTTTGGTGCACCACCTTGCTCCGGCAGGCTGTCCGGCCGACCTCCGACGCGCACAAGGTGAGCCCCACTATTCCTAGACCATACTTAGCACCATGCTCCAGTTACTTTCTGTTTTGGTCAAGTAAAACCTAAGTTGTAACAAGTTGTGAATTGAACCCTAATTGGTTATGGGCCAACTTTGCAATCGGGCCCCGTGCCAGCCCAATCTTGTGAGCACGAGCTCCGTCTCGTCGTAACAAACGCGCTGAAACTTACTGCGGCGTTGTTGGACTCCCGGATTGCAAGAACGAGTCGAAATAGTTAATCAACTTAAAGTTTTTATGCAATTAAGAAATTGTTATGGATCAATTTGTAAATTGGACATGATGGCTGTCCTTAGACAGTGTTTACACACCTACTAGGCATCTTGTTAGGGTTCCGTAGGTTCTCGTTGACCGGGAATCAGATTTTGATCGATAAATCGGCGATATTCTCCCGTTTAAGCTTTTCGTTGCTGTCGTGTCGTCGGGAAGGGTTTGTGTGAGTCTATTACTGACCAGATCTTATTATTCAGGGCCCAGTTGTTCAGCACCAGCCTCCCAGTAGCTGTGCGGGAGTTCGTGGATCGGCCTACACTCAGGTGGGTTACTTTCGATCCGGGCTTTAGCTTTCTGGCCCTCTGGTTGCTTTAGTCCAGTCGGACACCTGTTCTTGATTTGCCCTGCTGATTGTATTATATGACCTATCTTGACATATACTGATCTCTTTGGACATATCATGATTCTTCTGATTGACATTGACTTCGTTAGACCTGTCATATACACCTGTGCTTGATGTTACCTGTTCACGATTAGCCCTGATTATTGTGTATACATGCTCTATGATTATCCCTGATAGATTTTGATCTACTTGAGACACATCATATGTACCTGCCTATCAGCTTTATATTTCAGTACATAGATTTGCATGACCTGGTCATACATGTTGATTCCTGTCAGCCGATATATTGTTGATATTCCGATATGCATGATTGATCCTGATCGATAGATGTTGACTGATGATTCCCTGCTGGGATCTCGGCATGTTGCCGACTACCCGGTCACTAGACCGTGAGATTGATCATTATGACTTGCCACGCATCGCTGTACTTCACGAACATGGCCGGGGTAGCTCCCCGTGGAGATTGTTCTTTACCGGTAAAGTGGTCTAGAGAAAAGACCCGTGAGCCCCCAGATAGCACCTATGGGTGCGGGGTTATGTCAGCCAGATAGGTGCCGGATAGCGGCCTGAGCCTGAGGTCCTCGTGACCAATAATGGCATTGATTGGGTACTTGACATTCTTGTGATTGATGCATAGATTTTATATTTTCATGTTCTAGCATACTTTTCAGCACCTACTCCTGCTCTGTTATATTTGATTGATTCTGGTATTTTCCGTACCTGTATATGCACAGTAGTATGATCATGATAGATTCTTTTATTATCTCTTGTGGATTCGTTTACAGGATTTTCAGATTTGTCAGTTATTACTTGATTATTCATATTCAGCTTTACCCCTTGATCTATTACTTTACGCAGATTTTAGTACCCAGTAGGTACGATTAGCTATTTCTCGGCTCGTCGTGCTCACTGGGATACATGTACAGTGTATCTCACACCCCCTGGGTGACCATTTTCCAGGTCCGTCGGGTGGAGGGATGTCGGGACGATCCAGTGAGGCTGTCAAGATAGAGCTGTCCCCCTGATGATATATTGATGTCTGAGATCTTCGATGATTGTAGCTGACTTTTATTTATAGCATTCAGCTTCCAATTTATTTAGATATTTCAGTTAGATGATAGTATGCTATTTCAGATGATTCCTGATGATTAGTATTGATTTAGTGAGATATGTGTCACGCCCCGGCGTCGAAACTGCGACCCGGGCTCGCCAACAGATCCGCCGCCCATACGGGAAGCCCCGTATAGACGAAGCGACTAACCTGCAAAAGATCAACTATACTATACAGATATCAGAGCTGAAAGTAAATCTGCTAGAAATAAAACTAAGTGAACAACTACAACTCTCAAATAATACAATCCAACCTCACCAAAATACAAAAATCTCTCGAGCAGTAAAATAAATACAACTCTATACCTCACTACAAAGTTCTCACAACATGAACTCTCAAAAGTAATATGGGTACATCTACTCTCAGGACGACGACTGGTAGGGATCTAGCTCGCGACTCCCTTACCTCGATCAGAAGAAGCAGCCACAGGAGCAACTGGAACAGGAGTAGAAGTCCCTGTGGGAAAAGACACCACGACGGGTGTGAGAACTACGTCCCAAGTAGTTCTCAGTGGGTGCCGCCAACAAGCCCGACGGTCTGCCCACTAAGTCTACTAGAGGCAAAAAGTAACATATGCAGTGCTGAAGGAAATGCAGGTAAAGTAA
This sequence comes from Tillandsia fasciculata, assembly GCA_029168755.2. NCBI lineage: Eukaryota > Viridiplantae > Streptophyta > Magnoliopsida > Poales > Bromeliaceae > Tillandsia > Tillandsia fasciculata. Next base: position 18,502,767 of record CM054948.1, read on the forward strand.
ACTCTACAGCTACTATGCCTCTATCTAGATGCTCAAAAGTGGAACAGAAAGAACATGATGCTACAACTAGCCCTCGACTCAAATCTCCCAATCTAAACTGACTGCCTCAATGGGTCCAGTCAAACCTGCGCCTACCTACTGCCGTAACATCCCGGAGGACCGGACTTACGTAGGGCGTCCGTGACTGCCACTAACTGGCCCAGCCAGAGGGACTGCGTCCGTAACTGCCACTAACTGGCCCAGTCAGAGGGACGGCGTCGACAAGTCGCGATACAAAAGTAACAAATCCACCCCGGGCGTGGCTCTCGAGGGGAGCGACCCCATCGAGGAAGAAGGTATCCGCGCACTCTGTCGAGCTCAAAGTGGCACTGCAGGCTATAGTCAAAATCCACGCTCACGCACTGAACGGAAAGACTCAATCCTCAAACATCTCGCACAACAGTCAGAGCACTCTCGACGACTCAGCTGATCAGCTCACGCGAAACACGAGACACAAGCCTCTCCAATAACTCACAGCACAAAACCCACTGGCTGGAGATACTCCACAGCCAGGATCGACCCACAACAGAACACTAAACTCACAGGAAAGACCAACACCATAAGGGTTCGAAAACCCGGTAGGCCGGTGCTTAGAACCCTATCAAACAAGAACAGACTCTAGGCTCCGCCTATCGAAGTTCCCGGCCCCGTATAGTTCGGGGACACAACAACCACGGTACAACACACCGAAGACACCAACTAGGGCCCGAAAGTCCCGGGAGACCTACACCTACAACCCTATCAAACAAGAACAGGTTCCAGGCTCGGCCCCGCGGCTTCCGTCCCGAACGAAGGAACGACCCCTAGAACCCAGACCACTCGAATCCTTTCGAGTGGGGAGATTACAGGAAACAGGTGACATTTGTTATTGAAAACCATTTTGATCTGGAAGAAATCCATATTTAGTGATTTTAGTTCTTTTTAGAAAAACAGTTAGAAAACAAGTGTTTTACCCAAACCCCAAAGGGCTGATGCCTTTGTCCAATCAAACAAGAACAGACTCCAGCGGCCCTTCGATGCTTGGAAGAAAGTATTGGTAGACTAAAATCATGTGTATGTCGAAAAGGGTTCTAGGTTCTAGGTCCGGCTAACACAAGTAAACTACTGCCACTAACACAGTGGCGACAACCCAAATAGGGAGAAAAACAAGACCTCCCGGGACCACCGTTTACCCCAACGGTTCCCGGTACAGACAAGCGATCCACTACATTTACCAGACTCCACTCTGCTCCCAAGCACGAGTGCAAATGCATCCCACACTAAAAAGAAGTCCCGACCGCTCGGCCCACTACCCGGGCGAGGATAACACTAAGTCCAGGAATGAAACATAAAGTGTGGATGTCTAAACATAAAGAACCCTAGCCCAAGTGAGGGTTTTCTACTGGTCTGGTTACACATGCAACATATGGCGGGGGTGCTAGGTCAGGTTCCAAGATAATAATAATCAACAGTTGCAGGAGAGAAATAAACACATAATCACCTAACAACGACAGAAACATCAATTCCTATATTCTAGCACGCTATACAAAATACATTACAACATGCATGCACCTATGCAGATGGAATTAATGCACAGTCCATTGGTCATGAAGACGAGGCCACCCACCTGAAGGTGCTAACTGTCCGGGGTCACACAGCTCAGAAAACCAGAAAAACAGCAACTCTTATATCCAACAGGTCCAGTACAGTCCACAATCCCTCCTGGGTACAACAAAAGGCTACAGTTACACTTAAATCCAAAAATCTGCCAAGAAATACCACACTGTAAAATCAGCCGCAAAGATGCAATTATTTCACCTGCTAAATGTGGTCAAGAAATTCCAAATAAAATATCCCTGCGTTCGACGCGTCGATAGCTTCGAAACAAGTACCTGTACGCCCAAATTGGAGCCCCGTAGGTCAAATTATAAATTCCACAATACGGGCGCGCGAAAACATACAACCACACAACTGTAAAATCTTGCACAGATAAAGAGGAAGATGTATACCTTCGGGAAGGCCTCAAGAAATTCCAAAAAAAATACCACGATGATCCTCGCGTCGAGTAGATGAAAAAAGTTTATAAGAGCGTCTCAATCCGATGCCCGGTTGCGGAGATAAAATTCCATCAATCCGCTGCCCTCAAAAATCCACACAGCAAACAAGGTCCTCAGAGAGCAAGGTAGAACTCCTCGAAAAACATGAAACCAGAAAATGTGCGAGAAACCAAAATCGTAGCCTTACCTGTTGCGAATCCAACGGCGAAGAAATCGCTCAAAAAGATGGTCGGAGTAGGCCGGGGGAGCTCGTGCACCGAAGAGCGACGGAAGAAGCACCGAAGAAAGAGCGTCGCGCCGCGCCAAGAAAATGAGAATCTCGAAAAGCGCGCCCCCAAAAATCCCCAAACTCTGCAGATAGAAGCTACTCGGCGAGAGGAACAACTTTGCTGAGGACCTCCCGTCGGTTTGAAGCTCGGAAGTGGAGGAAAAGGGGTGAACAAGGCGGCTCAGATCGTTTAAATAGGGCCAGAAAACAATTGGAGAAATGACGGTTGAGTCCCAAGTTCCGGGCGCCCGGAAGTTCCGGGCTGCTACAGTGTTGGGCCCGGCCCAACACTGTGCAGGCCCGAAACCTCCACGGGCCTCCACGTCGCCCGCCAAACAGCGCGCAGCGAAACGGGCCACTACGCGGGCGACACGTGGCCACCCCCAGCGTCGACACGTGGCCCGGCAGTCCGTCAACGCGCGCCTGGCGCGCGCACGTGCGCGAGCCAGCGCCGCCTGCGCACAGTGTCAGGCACGCGCCCCGAGGCGAGCCGCACCAGCTCGGTGCACCGGGCGCGCAACACCGGACCAACAGCAGGCCGACACGTGTCCACCCTCTGGTGCACGCAGGCGCCGTGGACCGCGCACCTGCCCGCGCGCTGCGCGCTGCCCGCCGCCGCGCCTGCGTCCGCGCCGCCGCGCTCCGCCGCCGCCCGCCGTCGGCCGGAACAGTACCAAGCTGCCTCGAAAACCGTGCGCGACATCCGGGCTCCGAAAAATGCAAATAAATAGTCCATTTCCATCGTTTTCGCGCGCTGAATCCAAATCCGATGTCCGTTTCTCCAAATTCTCATCCGAAATTTTGCCGAAGGCCCCCGGAAAGCCCACTTGATCCGATTTTCGCGCCGGGTCCATTTCAAAAATCCATTTTGCCAAATTCCATCTCTAAAAATTCCCGAAGGCATCCGGAGAGGTGATCTTTTAACCAAACTTCGCCCTGAGTCCAAATTTGACATCCGCGTCGCGCGAAATCACTTCTAAACACTCGACGAGTCCTCCAAATACTCCCGTGATCCATTTTTAAGCCCGAAGTCCACCACTTGTGTCCAAATTGCGCACAAACACCACCAACACACCACACGAGCCTTCGAAAGCTGCCAAACAATCAGAAAACTCTCCCGCGGGAAAACCAGGTCCCCACAATATGTATTGCTCTCTGATTGATGATTGGATTAGTCTAGCCGTGCATGTATAGGAGAGACCCTATTCCTTTGGATAGGAGATTTTCTATATGTGTGGCGGTCTGTTACGCCTGTTTTGCAAACGCTGATTTATTCAAAAAAAAAAAAAAAAAATTCAGACCTGATTTTTAAACTCGGGGCGTGACAGATTAGATGGTATCAGAGCAATACGTACACGGTACCTAGGGAAAGTTGATTAGGAACTGGTTAGGATGAACCCTAGGATGACTTGTCGCGTGAGAGCGTTGGGTATGTCGAGTATAGGGGTTAGAAACTCAAGGTATATTATTGGAGTCTGTTTCTGACTCGGTGGTGTTATTGCAGTTATGGCTCGTCCTCCAAGTCGTGGACGTGGACGGGGCACGGGCCGAGGAGTCGGCCGACCACCCAGGGTGCCGAGTGAGCCCGCCGATCAGGGCCGTATGGACCGACTTGAGGCCCAGATGGCGACTCTGGCCGTGATGTTCCAGCAATTTATGCAGCAGCAAGCTGCTGGCCCCTCTACTCCTGCCCCAACCGTTCCTCCTCCCGCTGTTCCGGAGGTTACACCGCCAGCTGCTCCCCCTGCTGCTCCGGTCGTCGCCGAGCCTGAGGGCTTGGCAGAGCCCGACGTAGACCCTGTACCACCACCGGCGGGGCCAGTTCCAGCTCCAGCCCCTGCCGCAGCCTCCAGGGCGGTACCGGGGGTTGCTGCTACCCATGCCGCCACTGCTTCTACCGCGTCTGCTTCCTTCCGCTCTGGTTCCCCGCTCCTGACTCTCCGGCCGATGTCGAGGCCGCTCGGGCGGAAAAGGCCTGAGCAAAGGCAGTTTTGCTGGAATTTAAGAAATTTAAGCCGCAAATCTTCGATGGCAATGACGATGACCACTGGGCGGTCGAGCAATGGATCGACCACATGGAGAAATTATTCCAAGATGTTTACACTGAGGACCGCGACAAGGTCCACATCGCTGTTCATTGCATGGAGGGCCGGGCATCCAAATGGTGGAGGCGACATCGGGAGCGCTACTTCCCGAGTCCAGCTGAGCCCACTTGGGAGGAACTCAAAGCTGTCATGTACCACCACCATCTCAAGGAGACCACCAAGGAGGGTCTCGAGCGCGAACTGGAAAATATCAAGCAGGGCGACAAGAGCGTCCGGGAGTATGAGCAGGAGTTTCTGCGCATTGCTGACTTGGTGCCCCAAGCAGTGCGCGAGGAACGCCGAAAGGTACGCCTGTTCTCGCAAGGATTGAGACCGGAGATCCGCCGACATCTCGCATCCCACCTTACCACCGACTTCGACAACTGCGTGGAGCAGTGCCTAGCTATCGAGGCGGATGTCCACATCTCCCGCGCTGAGCGGAACGTGGCGGACAAAGAAAAGGGCAAGAAAAGAGCCCCTTCTGAGAGCGGTGGTGGATCATCCAGTCAAAACAAGAAGGCGAAGCCATCCCGACCGTGTGTCTTCGGCGGGGGTACTCACCGAGCGCACATCTGCGACCAACGTCACGGTCGATGCTTCAAATGCGGCCAACAGGGACATAGAGCTTCGGAGTGCCCGCAGGGTTCCGCACCTGCGCAGATCACAGCCCCTGTACCCGCACCTTCACAACGACGACAAGAACTGGCGCCTAGCTCTGCTTCATCTGGGCGTCCCCCTCTACCTCGACCACCTACTGGAGGGTATCAGTCGGCAGGTGGACGCGTCTATGCACTGACCCCTCATGGAGAGCCAGCGGAGGGAAACCCGACGACTGATTTCGTAGCTCTCGAATAAACTAGTGTAAACATTTCATAATGTATGACTTTAAGTTGTAAGTTTCAGGGACGAAACTTCCTTTTTGGTGGGAGAGATGTAAGAATTTGAATTTTTGTAAATAAATAAAAAGGGAAATAATAGAAGTCGAGTTGAATTTTGGATCATAAAAGCACGAATAGCTAAAGTGCCCCTTTTCTGCAGTGTAAATTGCACAGTTAATAGGGCAGAAATATCGCTTTTCAATCCAAGCCTGATCTCGAAGATCCGAGACTACGAGTGCGACCGTCTCGTCGAACTGATCGAAAATCATATTCAGCAAGTCCAGATCCGACGGACGGATCTTCCAGAAATCAGCGATGAAGCGGGCGGGACCCGCGACTTAAGTTAAACAGTGCTGGGACTGTAGATGAACAGTAAACCCAAAAATTTAACCCCCTAAGTGCCAACGTTGAGCCAATTCGCTATCCGGAAGCCGATCATAGCACTTCAAATAGTGGATTTGAACGGTTTCGTCATTCTGGACGCAATGGCACTGACGAAATTTCCGTTTGACGACTCTAAAGTCTCGAAAAACGTGAAAACTGTATTTTGGATCAGTATTTTATGGACCGCGATTTCATTCGGGCTTTTTCTCGAAAAACGAAAATCGATACCTGATAGGATTCGTTGAGCCGGACGTCGTGGCGAAGTTCGTTTTTCGAATTGACGATCGGAATGCCTCGAAAAGCGCGAAATACAGCAAAAATGCTACATTTTGCGCAATAAACCCTAAGTTTCTTGCCTCGTTTTGCGTGCCACTCCTTGGAGAGGGACCTGGATGTGAGAGAAGTGGGCTATGAGGGACTAGGCTCAGATTATCAAGCAAAGAGGGACTATGATGCAATTGTGCATATAGTATATATATATGCATTTAGGGTTAGGGTCTTCCATGAACCCTAAGCCCGTAGCCCTTGCCTAAGCCAAACACTTCAACCACCTCCTCTCCTCTGCCGCGCTCCCCGGAACCTCCCCGCACCGGCCGCCGCCTCTCCATTGCCGGAGAAGAAGGAGAACCGAGCTTCTTCATCTCGGGTTCTCGTGGAGAGAGGGCACTCGGGAGGGCCTGGGCTAGCAAGACCTTGCCTGTGGAGTCCTCTGGGGAGCCGCATCCAAGCCAGAGGGGAGCCGACACCCAGCTCCGCCCTGCGCCGCCGCGGCTAGCTCCTTCCTCCTTCCTCTTCCGGCGAGGTTAGTAGGTAGAAGTTACCCGTTTTTATTTCACCTAGAGACCCCTTACATGGTGTTACTGACCTCCTGAGGATCACCCTCGTGCAGCCTTAGGGCTCCCTGTGCTTCGGTTAACCGGCCGAGGAACCCCGACGCCGGAATTTCCATTCTTGGCCGCCGCCTTCATCTGACCGTCAAACCGGAGATCAGCACCGTTGGGATCGGTCCTCTCGACGACTGCAGCGCCTCCACAAAATCGGAGGGCCATCGGTTGGAGATCGAGACCGCGCGAACGTGCCCTAGAATCGGGCTTTCCTTCACTTAGCCCGATCGCTGCCGTCCGGCGCCGCCGCGGCCTCCCGGCGCCGGCCACCTCTGCACCGACCTTCCTGGCTCTGAGACGAGGCTCCTGGTCCAACTTGCTCCGGCCCGGAAGCGATCGGCCGGAATCCGCCATTAACGGCCACCTAAGCTCCACCGAGCTCCTCCGCCGCCCCTTGCCGGCGCTCCTCAACGCCGGGAAATTGTCCAGTTGCACCCGAGATCTTCACTCGAGCTCACCTCCGGCCAACTCCGGCGACCCGGGCTCCGGCCACCCGTACAGGTCTGAGCCTGAGTTGCTTCAAGAATACCCAAGCCGAGCCCTGACTTGTGTGGTTTGGTGCACCACCTTGCTCCGGCAGGCTGTCCGGCCGACCTCCGACGCGCACAAGGTGAGCCCCACTATTCCTAGACCATACTTAGCACCATGCTCCAGTTACTTTCTGTTTTGGTCAAGTAAAATCTAAGTTGTAACAAGTTGTGAATTGAACCCTAATTGGTTATGGGCCAACTTTGCAATCGGGCCCCGTGCCAGCCCAATCTTGTGAGCACGAGCTCCGTCTCGTCGTAACGAACGCGCTGAAACTTACGGCGTCGTTGTTGGACTCCCGGATTGCAAGAACGAGTCGAAATAGTTAATCAACTTAAAGTTTTTATGCAATTAAGAAATTGTTATGGATCAATTTGTAAATTGGACATGATGGCTGTCCTTAGACAGTGTTTACACACCTACTAGGCATCTTGTTAGGGTTCCGTAGGTTCTCGTTGACCGGGAATCAGATTTTGATCGATAAATCGGCGATATTCTCCCGTTTAAGCTTTTCGTTGCTGTCGTGTCGTCGGGAAGGGTTTGTGTGAGTCTATTACTGACCAGATCTTCTTATTCAGGGCCCAGTTGTTCAGCACCAGCCTCCCAGTAGCTGTGCGGGAGTTCGTGGATCGGCCTACACTCAGGTGGGTTACTTTCGATCCGGGCTTTAGCTTTCTGGCCCTCTGGTTGCTTTAGTCCAGTCGGACACCTGTTCTTGATTTGCCCTGCTGATTGTATTATATGACCTATCTTGACATATACTGATCTCTTTGGACATATCATGATTCTTCTGATTGACATTGACTTCGTTAGACCTGTCATATACACCTGTGCTTGATGTTACCTGTTCACGATTAGCCCTGATTATTGTGTATACATGCTCTATGATTATCCCTGATAGATTTTGATCTACTTGAGACACATCATATGTACCTGCCTATCAGCTTTATATTTCAGTACATAGATTTGCATGACCTGGTCATACATGTTGATTCCTGTCAGCCGATATATTGTTGATATTCCGATATGCATGATTGATCCTGATCGATAGATGTTGACTGATGATTCCCTGTTGGGATCTCGGCATGTTGCCGACTACCCGGTCACTAGACCGTGAGATTGATCATTATGACTTGCCACGCATCGCTGTACTTCACGAACATGGCCGGGGTAGCTCCCCGTGGAGATTGTTCTTTACCGGTAAAGTGGTCTAGAGAAAAGACCCGTGAGCCCCCAGATAGCACCCATGGGTGCGGGGTTATGTCAGCCAGATAGGTGCCGGATAGCGGCCTGAGCCTGAGGTCCTCGTGACCAATAATGGCATTGATTGGGTACTTGACATTCTTGTGATTGATGCATAGATTTTATATTTTCATGTTCTAGCATACTTTTCAGCACCTACTCCTGCTCTGTTATATTTGATTGATTCTGGTATTTTCCGTACCTGTATATGCACAGTAGTATGATCATGATAGATTCTTTTATTATCTCTTGTGGATTCGTTTACAGGATTTTTAGATTTGTCAGTTATTACTTGATTATTCATATTCAGCTTTACCCCTTGATCTATTACTATCCGCAGATTTTAGTACCCAGTAGGTACGATTAGCTATTTCTCGGCTCGTCGTGCCCACTGGGATACATGTACAGTGTATCTCACACCCCCTGGGTTGTTGGTTTTTATAATGTAAGGATCCACAAGGATCTAAATAGGTACTATCAAACACCTAGAGGGGGGTGAATAGGTGTAATATTTTAAAAACAAATCTCAGTGCAAAATAAAAACCAATGCGGAAATAAAAAACAGCACACCGAGATTTACGTGGAAACTCCAATCCAGGAGAAAAACCACGGGACCAACACGCAATAACATTCCACTAAGAATAGAAGAATAACAAGGTGATTACCGACTCCACGGACTCAACCCCTCCTTCAACTTCTTCGGACCTTGCGCTCCACCGATTGCACGTCCACTGCACACGTTCGAATCCACGAACGCCACTCGAATCCACGAGCACACGTTTCGAATCCACGAAACGCCTTCCACACACCGAATCCACGGTGCCACGTCGAATCCACGACGCAAACTCAGCCGATAAAGAATATAGGCTTCGATGGTGATCCTTTGCTTAGATTATCATTGAAGAACCGTAGAAAGAAATTCTAAGCAAAGTTTAGATCAATTCGACAAAAGATAGATCTTGGAAGAACCGTCGAATTGACCTAAAAGAGGCTAAAAAGAAGAACGGTAAAAACCTAGCCTCTAGGGTTGCTCTCAAGTGTTTTCTTATTTTTTCGGTATTGGTCACATGTTCTTGAGAAACCCTAAGTGTCAATTTATAGGTTAGAAACCTTTGGAAAGAGATAAGAATCAAAAACTTACCTTATCTGAAATTTTTAGGACGACGATCCGGATCGGAATTACGGCGATCCGGATTGTCGTAACGAGACAGACAATTTCAGAAAAACAAAGGTTCGGGATCCGGATTGAAATGCCCGATCCGGATCGTTCATATATTTCAGCAAAAACCAATGTTCGGGATCCGGATCAGAATTGGCTTGGATCCGGATTGGATTTGCATATGAACCAACACCCTTCGGGATCCGGATTGGATTGTCTGATCCGGATCCTGAACATGTCCCATGTCCAGTTTTTGATTTTTATGCAATTAAAAATTCATCCAAGTGTTTCTACACTATAAGAAGTATTCGGATCACCAAAATTATTTAGTTAAACGTACCTGATCAATCCGAATCCATTTTCCTTAAGATTGATGCAATTGATCCACAATTCTTCACCTTCAATCTTCAAGACTCAAAACACTGAGTGTCAACTTGAGCTCTTGTTGAATCTTCTCTAAGTCTTCGATTGCTGATTGACAATTTGATCACTTCAAGACTCCGACTCAACTTACTGACTTGACTCACGAAATATGCCAACACCAAAATGCCGTAACAATCTCCCCCTTTGGCAATTTCGTGACAAAACCCAAAAATACATAAAAACGCTCAAGTCACTCATCTTAAACCAAAAAATCGAAATTCAATGTTATCACCAAAACATTGATTTTCTTTGCGTGAAAGATCCAATAAATACAAAATTACATTTGAACCAAACAGTCCTAGAACATACTCTATGACTTAGGACTTGGAGTCTTAAAGTGATGTAATTCCTGCAAAACAAAACTCCAAACAAAATCAAACGTTAGTCGTTAGAAATTAAAATCCTACATTTGATTCGTCCTTTTGGTTCTTTTGTTTTTCGGCTCTTTCAATCTTTTCTTTATCTCCCCCTATCTTGAGCATCTCTAACATGTTCTCCATGTTCTCCATGTTCTCCCCCTGTCTTGAGCATTTATGTTCTCCCCCTTTGTGATACGATCATTATTTTCTGTTCTCCCCCTTTTTGTCACAAATTGTCAAACAGTGAACATACTAGACAAAAGGAAATCACTAACAACATTAGTTCATAGAGAAAGAGAGATAAAAGCTCAGTTCCGGTATATAACAAAAATGCAGATTGCGTACCGGTACCAGAAAGCAAAAATCAAATAATTTCTTGAAACAAATCCAGATTTTGGAATCTTTTCAAATACCGATTTGTATTCCATCAAGAAATCAATTTAAGTGCTTTAAACAATGAATTCACACAGATGCCATTCAATCCAATTAATTTCACAAAATTAAAAAGATTTACTCCTAAATCATGAAAAACAAAGATAAAACATTATAAACAGTTTTTCATGTTATATTCATCAAACACAAGTCATCAAAAATAATCTTGAGATCCAAACTCTATCAAGATGTAACGGATTTACAAAGATGACTTACGGAGATTTCCAAATGACATCAATCTTGAATTCTACCCTTTCTTGAGATTGAGGTGTATGATCCAAATTTCTTTCATCAGAATAATTTAGAAAAATTTCATAAAAATCAGAAAGAGTATGTAAGCACTTTAGCGCATCAACTTTAAACAAAAGTCATCGTTTCATGCAACAAGAAATAGATTATACCAAATCTATCAAAAATACTCAAAAATGAAACGAAAATTTATGAAAATTAAAACCCTTAAAGTTGAACAACTTCAATCACATCTAACATGATCTTATGCGTAATGCCTTTATCAAATCATCAATTTGGTAAAGAAAATGAAATACCAAGATCAATAGATGTTTGAAATCCCAAATAAGTTAGATAATATATCTAGACAATCTGTTGAAGAGAGTGGCTCTTTGAGCATCTTTCGTTAAAAATCCCACCTTATACCAACCTTGAAATTTGACAGAGTCAAGTATTTCAACATGCATTTCATTTGATAAAAAAAACTTTGCTTGGTGTTCATGGGGTATTTTTTTTCCATGTGGTGGTAGTTTTCACACTCCTCATTGGGATGTAACTCTTTCCACATCTTTTGAGCATATTACTTTTCTTTGACTCCCCCTCAATTGGCTATCAATTATTTAATATATAAGGTATTCAACCAAAAATTGATCTCGCATTCATACTCGACTAAATAGTCAAATAAGATAATGACTATACCAAGAGATCATTGAGAGAGAAATTGACTTTGATCACTTAAAAGATGACTTAATTAACATAAATGATCATTGCAACATCGAAATATTATGATGTCAAAAGCATAATAGATTTCTAAATGCGTGAAAAGATGCAATTAAAGTCAATATAACCAATGCTCAATTAATGTCCTATGTACAAACATAGATGAAGAACAAAAACACAAAAACAAAACCTAACCTAAGGATTGGTTTCAAAAAGGAGATCATTTCAAGGAAAGCATTCCAATTGCCTTACGCAAGTGAATAAATCGTTTTTGATCCAAAGGTTTTGTTAAAATGTCAGCCAATTGATCTTCAGTTGAAATATATGAAAGTTGAAGAATATTTGATTCAACTAGCTCTCTAAGAAAATGATATCTAAGTTCAATGTGTTTTGTTCTTGAGTGCAACACAGATTTTTAGAAATGTTTATAGCACTTATGTTGTCACAAAGAATTCACACAACCGAGATAGATTAAGCATCTAAAGATCACACATGATTTCTAAAATTTGATGCTTATAACTATCAAAAACTCCTATAATGAAGTATCTTCATGATTATGATTATGGAGTAAAGTTGATAATCCATATAAAATTAATTTGGAGTGAATGAACGTGAAACCCTTTTTATTCAATGCACTTGTTCAATAAAAACCCTTTTGTTCAAAAACAAAGTATAAAAACGAAGAGCATTGAAAAACATGTAATGCAGAGATTAAGAAAAATATGAAAGGAAAACCAATCAAAGCATTACATACAGTCATAAGCTATTTAGAACTTAAGACAAGGAAAGATATCACCTTTCCGAATCCAAAATCGCTGGATTTTGGGTTGTCTTGATTCGTTGCGGCCGGGGGTTGTCCGCTTTGACTGTTGATCCACCTTAGGTCTTTGCCTCGCAATGATCCACTTGTATGATTGATGTTGTGGCTCGGACCTTTGGTGGGTTGAGTGAACTCCTTTGACTTGATGTGTCTTTTGATTCCGTTGAGTTCGCTCCGTAGATGAAGTTGCCGAAGGACTTTTCTTTCTCTTTTTCGGGCAATTCTTCACCAAGTGTCCTTCAAGTCCACATAGGTGACAAGTTCTTCCTTTCAATTTCATTGTGGAACTTGAAGCATGCACAGTTTGATCCTTTTTAAATCCCAAACCAACCTTGCTTGTTTGACCTAATCCGGACATACAATCTAGTTTCTTGGAACCGGTTGAAAGCCTTTGTATGTCGGATTTAAGTTGATGAACTTGCTTGGTCAAAGCTTGGTTGGTGACATGAATCTCCTCAAACTGCTTTTCTAGAAAACCAATCTTGTCCATATATGATTTAGCGTTCGTCTCCGATTGGTTTAGCTTTTCTTGGAGGATTTTATTGTTATCCAATAAACGTCCTTGTTCCTCCTCAAGATCATGTAGTTTGATCTTTAAAGCATGGTTCTCGTCTTGAACCTCAAGTCGTTGCTTCCTCAACTTCTTGATATGCTTGGCCATCTTCTTCGATTCCGCAAGAAGTTGTTGGTATGCCTCAACGAGTTCTTCTTCGTCCGACTCCCCCTCACTTGATGACTCTCCGCCGGATGTTGATGTTTCATGCAAAATCAAAGGAATAGAGTCAGTGACTAAAGATGATAAGCAAAAATTAGAAGAGGGAATTTGAGAGGCATGAAAAGCAACAACTTTTTCCTCTTTACTTGAGGTCGATTCATCGAAAATAGAATCGTCCCAAGTTTTCGCTTGCAAAGCCTTCTTTTTATATGATTTCTTAGAAGGACAATCCGTTGAAATATGGCCGTAGCCTTTGCATCGATAACATTGGATTTCCCCTTCGAAATCATCTTTTTCTTTTTCTTTAGAAGGTTTTGCAACGCCTTTGAGTTTAGAGGATTTAGAACCCGATGATCCTTTAGATGGTTTCGTGGATGAAGATCCATCGGTTCGATTCTTCCAAAACTTTCGACGAAATTTCTTTGTGATCCGCGCCAATTGTTCTTCAAAATCGGCAAAAGAGATTTCATCGTCGGAACTCGATTCGCCATCTTCTTCCTTTGTTGATTTGAATGCAATACCTGTAAGCTTAGAAGAAGACTTGGAAGAAATTTGATTAGTAGGAAAAGTCATCTCATAAGTTTGTAAAGCACCTACTAATTCCTCTACACTCATCTCATCCGGATGACTAACGGTTTCAATGGCGGTAACCTTTGCCCTAAACCGTTCCGGAAGAGTCCGAAGTATCTTTCTTACAATTTTCGACTCCGGGATCTTTTCTCCTAAATTAGCACATGTATTAATTACATCTTGAAGTCTAGTGTAATAATCTGTAAACAATTCATGCTCTTCCATATGAATAGAGTCAAATTGACTTGTAAGCATCTGGAGCTTTTGAATTTTTACAAGATTAGTACCTTCATGTGTAATTTTGAGAATATCCCAAATTTCCTTCGCGGTTTCACACGCGGAAATTCTTGTAAACTCAGTCGAGGAAAGAGAATTATATAAAGCGTTCATACCTTTCCCATTGTAAGAAGATCTTTCGATTTCCTCTTTGGACCATCTAGAGCGAGGTTTTGGGGTAGTAGAATTTCCTACTTCCTCAACAGGATGCACCCAACCGTATTCAACGGTTTGCCAAACACGCTCATCAATTGAGATGAGAAAAGCTCTCATCCGCACTTTCCAATATGCATAATTGGTCCCATCAAAAAGAGGAGGTCTAAAAATATTACCACTTTCACCCGACATGATAGATAAACCTAAAACCCGCTCTGATACCAATTGTTGGTTTTTATAATGTAAGGATCCACAAGGATCTAAATAGGTACTATCAAACACCTAGAGGGGGGTGAATAGGTGTAATATTTTAAAAACAAATCTCAGTGCAAAAATAAAAACCAATGCGGAAATAAAAAACAGCACACCGAGATTTACGTGGAAACTCCAATCCAGGAGAAAAACCACGGGACCAACACGCAATAACAATCCACTAAGAATAGAAGAATAACAAGGTGATTACCGACTCCACGGACTCAACCCCTCCTTCAACTTCTTCGGACCTTGCGCTCCACCGATTGCACGTCCACTGCACACGTTCGAATCCACGAACGCCACTCGAATCCACGAGCACACGTTTCGAATCCACGAAACGCCTTCAACACACCGAATCCACGGTGCTACGTCGAATCCACGACGCAAACTCAGCCGATAAGAAATATAGGCTTCGATGGTGATCCTTTGCTTAGATTATCATTGAAGAACCGTAGAAAGAAATTCTAAGCAAAGTTTAGATCAATTCGACAAAAGATAGATCTTGGAAGAACCGTCGAATTGACCTAAAAGAGGCTAAAAAGAAGAACGGTAAAAACCTAGCCTCTAGGGTTGCTCACGAGTGTTTTCTTATTTTTTCGGTATTGGTCACACGTTCTTGAGAAACCCTAAGTGTCAATTTATAGGTTAGAAACCTTTGGAAAGAGATAAGAATCAAAAACTTACCTTATCTGAAATTTTACAGGACGACGATCCGGATCGGAATTACGGCGATCCGGATTGTCGTAACGAGACAGACAATTTCAGAAAAACAAATGTTCGGGATCCGGATTGAAATGCCCGATCCGGATCGTTCATATATTTCAGCAAAAACCAATGTTCGGGATCCGGATCAGAATTGGCTTGGATCCGGATTGGATTTGCATATGAACCAACACCCTTCGTGTCACGCCCCCGGGGGTTTTTGAGTAACCAAAGCGGAAAAATGCGTGTCTATTTTTTTTTCTTAACAAAGTAACTTAAACCTCATCCCCGGTGCGTGCCAGACCGCCACATACACAAATTCTCTCTGCCCACGGACAGAGTCTCCTTTGTATATGCACGGCGTCTCATTTACAACATATGATTCATTTACAACATCAAACATCAACCATCAAACTCCAACCAACAACCATACAGTAGACATACATCACCATACAAAACCAGTTTACAAAGCGGCGTCAACGTTTGGAAAGGATAAACCCAATATTTGTAAAATCCGTGCCCACTCGGCACTTTGCTTTGAGAAAACGTTTTCGCAATCAATCAGTTTACCGTGAAAACGTGCCGCGTAAGAAAACACCTCTAGAAATATCAAAAGCATAAGAGTACACCTCATCCACAGAGCTAACTACTACATGTCCACAACTAAAGTAATCCACAAGCAAATTAACTACTTATAGCATGAAAGGAAATGAGGTATAAAACCAAGTGTCCTGACTACGGTCCTCGCGACGCAATCTCTCCGCCATCACGGCTAACGCACCTAGGAATACCTGTCACGGAGTGGGTAAAGTCAGTGACAAACAAAGTAGATGTCTAATAATATCAAAGAAGGAAAACGAACCGAATAACCCGAGTACACCGAAACCTTTCGTTCAACCCCTGTGCATATTTTAAACTGGGCACCAACCCCAGATTTATCAATTAAGTTGGGCACCAACCCCAGAGTACCTGTCGGAGAGACTAAAGTCTCCCCTCGTGCACAATCACCTCTTTGATGCTTTTACCCCTTTCGCGGTGCTGATGTGCTATTTTCAGCTGGCGCGAAGAGGTCCTCACGGCTCCTACTCCTTTGTGAGGCACACGGGTCAAAAAGACCACTCTTCCGGAAAAGTACACCCATGCGGAGGCCAATCCGCCTGTGTACGTGCAGCATCCGAAACCGGATTTGCCGAGATCGGCGTGTAGTGAGCACCGCGACCGCAGCCGCTTACATTGTTAGATAAAAATATCATTATGCGAAAGGTTAAACTGTCCATCTACTTTGTTAGGTAAATTGAGAGCATTTTTAATGACGATAGATGCACTTACTGCACTTGTTGCACTTATAGCAACCGTACCCACCTTGTTGAAGAGAAATCGGAACACCTGAATCCTTTGCGCACCCCCGCTGCGCTCCTGGACCTAAAGAAAGTCCGCAAGGATATCTATAGTCACAAACGTGTACTAACATCCAAAACGTAAAAGACCCAATTTACTCTTTTCGACGGAAAAGTCCAACACCGTCCGGTTCGCCGAAACCGGAACCCAAAACCTCTAACGGAAATCTAACAAAACCCAATCTCTCAACTAGTAGCCAACTCGGGGCGTCAACGGTCCAGCCGAGAAGCCCCGACGACGAAAACGATGAGAAAAAGGGACCCGACGGCGCGCCCCCGACGATTTTGTCGAGGCGCGGAGTGTCGGCGAAATCGGCACCCAATCATAATAAAATAATGACCAAGAAGGTCCCAAGTGGCCATGCCAAGAAAGCCACGGAAATAACGATCCCAACGGCGAAAACGGCGCTCAAAACGGTGGAAAAACGGACAAAAACGGAGCAAAAGAACTTCGGGCTGTCGGTTGGTGCACGGGGGCAACCGTGCACCGGGTTCACGGCGTCAGGCGGCGGCGGCATGCGCCGGGTGCACGCAGGAAGCGTGCACCGTGCGCTACGGGC
Organism: Tillandsia fasciculata; assembly: GCA_029168755.2. Classification (NCBI taxonomy): domain Eukaryota; kingdom Viridiplantae; phylum Streptophyta; class Magnoliopsida; order Poales; family Bromeliaceae; genus Tillandsia; species Tillandsia fasciculata. Next base: position 18,519,882 of record CM054948.1, read on the forward strand.
CAGGCCGGTGCACGATCCGAGCGTGCACCGGGTCTTTGCTCCTCGGCCGCAAGCGCGTGCGCCGGGTGCACGCATGAGGCGTGCACCGCGCGCCTTGGGCCGGGCCGGTGCACGAAACCGTGCACCGGGTCTGGTGCTTCCGACGCTGCGGGCGTGCACCGGGTGCACGCCTGGACCCGTGGACCGCGGCCGTACGGACAGCAACAGTAACCCTATTTTCTCCGTTTTCGTCGCCGTTTTCGCTCCCGTTTCGCGATTTCTTCTCCGTTTTCGCTCCCGTGCGACTCCGGTGAAGACCCCGCGACCATGGTAACGGCGGCGGCGGCCTCCCGTTTAACAACGGCGGCGGCGGCCTCCCGTTAACCCACCAAGTTCCGACGAAACATCCCCAAAAATTTCCGAATAAATTCCCGGTAAATCTAATAACTAAACCAACGACCGACGAACAACCAAAACGTCGATCGGAAGTCCGATAACAAGAAACCCGTTAAAAACCATCAATTAAAATCCGATAAAAATCCTCGATCACACCCGATCAAGAACGAGGATAAAATATGGATCAAAACCCGACGAAAATCCGCGAACGATGTTCCGATTAAAATAACCTTACAAGAACTCGGAAAACCCCCGATTTATTCTTAAAAATTATTCTACTAACCGGAGATCGACGGGAAGGTCGCCCGGTCGCGTTCTTGCCTTCGGTTCGATATCCGGGAAGATCGGGCTCCTTCTCTTTCTCCTTTTCCTTTCGTCCGGCTAGGGTTCCGTCTTTTCTTTCTTTCTCTCCTCACCGATTAGGGTTTTTAATTCCTTTTCTTTTCCTTCGGATAAAAAGGATTGTTTAAATATCCCCTTTTTATTTATTTATTTTATAATTATTTTTCCCTTTTTATTTCATACGGTACGTAAAAAGGAAAACCCGCAAATATCCGGATCTTATCTCTTATCCACTCCACGAGATAAAATCCCACCTTTTAAAATCCTGATCACCGATTATTTAATTTACTCAATTAAATAATCATGGGAAATCAATTCCCAATTGGATTTAAATTATCGGTTATTTGATTTCCAATTTTAAATCCCGGTCACCGATTATTTAATCCCCTTCATTAAATAATCTTGGGGAAATAAATTTCCAATTTAAAACCCGGTTACCGATTATTTAACCCCTTTAAATTCGTACGTAAGAGAATCCAAACTTCCATTAATTAATTAATTAATTATCCCCTACGAGATAACCCACCTTATCTCTAACGGGTGCAAGATATTTTGCACGGATTCCGATGCATGACTAATTACCGTATCACTTAGGGTCCCGTTTCGGGAGATCCCGACATCGGATTTCAAATCCGATCGCGCCGTCGGTCATCATTTTCCGCGCTCTATCGCAGAAAAATACACGCACCCCACCCGGCCGACTTTTCGAATTTAAACAATCTTATTTCGCTTAAGGCTTAAGCAATTACATGTGAGTTCAAAAATACCCTTAAGGGTCGGGTCACTACACTTCGGGATCCTGAACATGTCCCATGTCCAGTTTTTGATTTTTATGTAATTAAAAATTCATCCAAGTGTTTCTACTCTATAAGAAGTATTCGAATCACCAAAATTATTTAGTTAAACGTACCTGGTCAATCCGAATCCATTTTCCTTAAGATTGATGCAATTGATCCACAATTCTTCACCTTCAATCTTCAAGACTCAAAACACTAAGTGTCAACTTGAGCTCTTGTTGAATCTTCTCTAAGTCTTCGATTGCTGATTTGACAATTTGATCACTTCAAGACTCTGACTCAACTTACTGACTTGACTCACGAAATATGCCAACACCAAAATGCCGTAACATGGGTGACCATTTTTCAGGTCTGTCGGTTGGAGGGATGTCGGGACGATCCAGCGAGGCTGTCACGATAGAGCTGTCCCCCTGATGATATATTGATGTCTGAGATCTTCGATGATTGTAGCTGACTTTTATTTATAGCATTCAGCTTTCAGTTTATTTAGATATTTCAGTTCGATGATAGTATGCTATTTCAGATGATTCCTGATGATTAGTATTGATTTAGTGAGATATGTATTGCTCTCTGATTGATGATTGGATTAGTCTAGCCGTGCATGTATAGGAGAGACCCTATTCCTTTGGATATGGGATTTTGTATATGTGTGGCGGTCTGTTACGCCTGTTTTGCAAACTCTGATTTATTCAAAAAAAAAAAAAAAAAAAAAAAATTTCAGACCTGATTTTTAAACTCCGAGCGTGACATTTTCCTTCTCTAAAACCTTAATTTAATAATGGTAAAACTTGTTTTCTTTCTAAGCAGCATCATTTGCATTATCATCAAAGTAAATGTGATTTTCCTTTTCATTTAATTCACTCTAATGTTTGGGGTTATGCACATGTTGACTCGTATTCTGGTCATAAATATTTTATTTGTTTTATTGATAATTATTCATGTATGCTTTGGGTGTACTTGTTGAAATCGAAAGGTGAACCTTTTGATGCTTTCGAAATTTTTCATAAAATGGTTATAACTCAGTTTGATGCAAAAATTAAGATTATTAGATCTGATAATGGAATTAAGTATATGAACAAAACATTTAGTAGTTATTTATGTGAAAATGGTATTTTGTATTAAAGGACATGTCCTACTAGTTCGCAACAAAATAGTATCGCTAAATGCAAAATCGACACATTTTAGAAGTAGCTAGATCTTTACTTTTTCAAATGAATGTTCCAAAATATTTTGGGTCTGATACTGTTTTGACAGCATGTTACATTATATATAGATTGCCAACTATTGTGCTTAAAGATTTTTCTCCAATTGAATGTTTAACCAATAAAAAACTATTCATTGCTCATCTTCGTGTTTTGGGTGCTCATGTTTTTTTCACGTCTCTGAATAGTATAGAGATAAGCTTGATCATAAATCTATCAAATGCATTTTTCTTGGTTATTCTACAACTCAAAAAGGTTTTATGTATTATGATCCCAAAAAAAAAAAAAAGGAAAACTCATATTTCTCGTGACGTACACTTTTCTGAGTCCATTTCTTATTATGCTGACAAACAAGATGGTTCCTTGAATACTGCTACATCTCAAGAAGAGTTATTAAATCATTCCCAATATTTTTCTCTAGATTCTGATATAGAGACATCTAATGATTATTTTGCTACTCCTCATTTCGAAAATCATGATCCTTTTAGATTATCACTATCTCATATAGACAATCAAAGTATAGATGCCGATCAAACAAGTCAGAACTCACCGAAATCGCCTCCTCACCCGCCGGCATCCTTGGAGTTGGGCTTTGATAGCAATTCCAATTCACGTAGTCAAATTCCTTTAATACCTAAACATGATTCCTTACCTATTGCTTTACATAAGGAAAAACAAAATGCACCTAACGTTACCTATCATATTGAAGATTATATTTCTTATCGTACTTATTCTAACAAATTCAAATCCTTTGTTTCATCTGTTGATGGCAATAATGAAAGAGGAGCTAAATGCTCTTGAAAAAAATCATACATGGGACATAGCCTTGCTTCCTAATGGTAAAAAATATGTTGGTTGCCGATGGGTTTATAAAATTAAGTATCATCCAGATGGGCGTATTGAGCACTACAAGGCACATCTTGTAGCCAAAGGATTTACACATAAGGAAACTTTTGCACCTGTAGCAAAAATGAGTTCGGCTAAAGTGCTTCTTTCAGTCACTGTTAATTTAGATTGGCCACTTTATCAACTAGATGTAAAAAATACTTTCTTATATGGAGAACTACAAGAAAAAGTTTACATATTAATACCTCCTGGACATCCAAGAGAGGGGGAGCATGACTAAGTTTGCCGATTAAGGAAATCAATTTATGGATTAAAGTAATCTCTAGGGGTGCGTTTGGAAACGGGTTAAGGTAAAACTAGCTAATTCTGGGATAAGTATAAAGTACGGAACTAGAGTGAAAAGGCGTTTGGGATGGTTCCAGGGATAAGAGATTTTGTGTTTGGTTTAATAATGAGGAATAAGACGAATAAAAAGGTTAAGTTGGATAAATTACCTTTTTGCCCTCAAGAGTTAATATGTGATAAAAGTTGTTAAAATTTAATTAGTTCGTTTTAATTAATGGATTAATGGTTTAAAAAAATAAAAATAAAATTATTATCATAATTAAATTATATTATTTAAAAATAATATTTAATTTAACATTTTATTTTCTCAAATTAAAATTAAAATTTAAAATTTAAAATTTCAATATTTTAATTTTAAGATTTAAAATTTTATAATATTCATTTTAAATAATAAATTTTTAACATAAAATTTTTTTAAAATTTGCAAAAATCGTATATTTGCTAAATATTTGGAAATTTTTGCCCTCAAGCTTTATTATGTGATAAAAATTTGGTAAAATCATTTTTCTCGTTTTAATTAATGGATTAATGGTTTAAAAAAATAAAAATAAAATTATAATCATAATTAAATTATATTATTTAAAAATAATATTTAATTTAATATTTTATTTTCTTAAATTAAATTTAAAATTTCAAACATAAAATTTCAACATTTAAATTTTAAAATTTAAAATTTTATAATATTAATTTGTGATGATGAGAGTGTATTGGGAAGAGAGAAAGAAGGTGGGATGAAGGAAAAGAGAGAGAGGAGATAGGGATTTGTGATGATGAGAGTGTATTGGGAAGAGAGAAATGAGAGAAGGATGGGTAGTTTGGTAAAAAGAAAAAATTATAAAATAATGGATAAGAATTATTGTTCCAGCTTATTCTGCTTGTACTGGGATAAGTAATACCGGATGATTCCAGGTGCGTTTGGTAGAATAAGGGGGATATCCCCCTTATTCCCCGTTCCATCCCCATAACAAACGGCCCCTAGGAGCATAGTTTGAAAAATTAAGTTCAGCTATAACGAGTATTGGATTTGTAAGAAATTCTGCTAACTACTCAATGTTTGTTAAGAAGGAAGGGACGAGCAATGTCATTATGCTTATTCTCACATGTGATAATCAAAAGGTAATATATGATATTAAGAAATGGTTAAAAGTTATGCTTGATATCAAAGATCTTGGTGAATTGAGATACTTTCTTGGCATCGAAGTCGCAAGATCAAAGAAGGGAATTTTTCTTTCTCAAAGAAAGTACACTTTAGATTGCTAAAAGAAATGGGTAAAGTTGCTTCTAAACCTTTTAGGGACTCATATTGATATTCATCCTGACCTCAAAACAAGTGAGCTGATTGACAATGTTGTGTTGTATCAGAGGCTTATGGGACGTTTGATTTATCTAACAATCACAAGACCCGATATCTCTTATGATGTTAGTATTGTTAGTCAATTCATGCATTCTCCACGAACATCACGCATGAATGCTGTGAATAGAATACTACGTTATTTAAAATCTAATCCAGAAAAAGGTATTTTGATGCGAAAGAATGACAACTTAAATATTTTGGGTTATATATATGCCGATTGGGCAGGTTGTCCGATTGATAAACATTCTACTATAGGTTATTGCACTCTACTTGGTGATAACTTGGTAACCTAGAAAAGTACAAAACAGAATATCGTTTCTCATTCAAGTGTAGAAGCCCAATATAGAGCCATGGCATCAACAACTTGTGAGTTGGTTGTAATAACTATGAATTAGAAATTTGAAATTTAAATTTGATTTTGAATTTCTGGAATTTTTTTATTCAAAATTCGAATTATTGGGAGGTGTTCTTGAAGATTCGGCAAATACGATCTATCGGAACCCAAACGCGAAGAAGTAAAACCACCACGTAATCGGTCACGTCGAGCTGAACAATGTGGTGTCGTCCGTTTTTATGTTGGACGAGCTAAAATCATCGAAAAGCATGTCAAAGTGTGGTTTTCAGTGATGATATAACTAATGTGACTTATCGAAACTTAAATGCGACGAACTAAAATTGCTACTCGATAGGTTTCGTCGAGACGGACGTTGTGGTGTCATCTATTTTTATGTTCGGCAAATCGAAGGTCTCGAAAAGCATGAAAAATAGGAGATTTCAGTGTAATTTTGCTTGAACCCGGATATTTTATGTAAGGAATGTGAGGAGACTTCTTGGAGAGGGACCTCTCTACAATATTCATCTACAGTGCGAGACTTAGCAATAAATTTTAAGCTTTCAGGGGCTTAATAGCATCTTTTGTATGTTATTATATTGAGGTCTCTAGGCTTTCCTCTTGGAAACCCTAGCCACACCACGCTTAGTAACCGTAGCCACCCTCTCACCTCCTCTCTTCCTCTGCTTCCTTCCCCGAGCCCCGCAGCCTCCGGCCGCCGCCGACCATCGCCGGAGAAAAGAAAAAAAACTAACCTCTTCTCTTGATATCGGGTTGGGTGGAAGAAGAAGCAACCAATCAACACCATCTTGCACCCTGACCCTTCTAAGACTTCCATCTCTCTTTGGAGATCTACCTCGAGGAGTCTGACCACCGGGCTCGGCCACACGACGCCGAAAAAAGAGAATCTCCATCTTCTTTTTCCTTCTCGGACAAAGGTTGGTCTAGACCTCTTCTACTTGTTAATCTTCTTGGCCTGGGACACTTCTCATTGTCTTCCTCATCTCCCGGGTTTCCCCTCTGCACAACCTCAAAGCTTGGAAGCTCTTAGGTTAACCGACGGGAACAAGAGAGCCGCCGGAATCCTAGAGTTGGCAGGAGTTTGTCAAGTACCACATCCGGTGACCCGATCCGACATCCAAGTGTATGGGCTTTCTCTGTAGACTCTTAGGAGACCCTCAACCAACTTTCAAGCCCTCTCGTTCTGGGTTGAAACCACAAAGAGAAACCCTAGGTTTTTTGTTCTTGGACTTGGCCGAGCTCTGCCGTCTACCGCCACCGTCACTTCCCAATGTTGGCTAACCACCAGGTTAGCTCCCTCTCAGCGAGAGCAACCTTCTTGACCCCTTTCATGAAACCTTTGGCTGTCGGATTCCCTCATCTTCTTCTTTGCTGCTTGGGTTGGCCGCTGGCTTTTTCCCAGCCATCCGCCACCTTCTAACGTCGACGCCAGACCTAGTCGTACCCCTGGCACTCCCCTAGACCCACTGGTGTTGCTGCTTGCCCTTGGTTCCCTCTAGAGCCTGAGCTCTGTGATTTTGCCCAACTTGAGCTCTAGAACTTTGGGTTCTTGGCCACCTTTCTCTTGTGATAATTCCGGCAACCTTTCTACCACTCTAAGGTGAGCCCTCGACGCCTCTGACCTCTCTGAGCATGATACTCTCTTCAGATCCCTGAGTGGTTGAGTGGTTGGTTGATAATTACAACCTAGGTCCTTGATGCTTAATGTAAGTTGACCCTAACACCTTTTCGGGCATTGTGCTACTCTCGGAAAGTGAGCATGGGTCTCAGTGCGTCGAGGCCCATCTACTAGAACCCTCGGATTAATTAAGTGTTTTTATGCAATTTCTCGCTTGTCTAGGAGTCTAGATGCAAATGTATCATCATGGGCTATCTTGGGCAGCGTGTACATGATCTCTAAACTTTTCGGTCAGGGTTCGATGCCTTTCGTTGAGCGAAAATCTGTTTACAAAGAGTAAATTGACAAAAGTTTTGGTTTATCGTCGTTTTAATGCAAATCGCATAATTCGAGAAAATTAAGTGACAGTGGTGAATACCAAGTGTCCCTGGTTGTTCCTAACACTGTCCTGGTTGGCCTAGTGACTTTAGTTTATGTCAGTGACTTTTGGAATCGAAAACGGCATTACCGGAAGTGAACTTCAGTGTTTATGGCACCTTATGGACTTAGGGTTGCACCTAGCGGATTGTTACTGCCCGGACATTTCAAGTGCAACGTTCCGGGGCAACACGTCAAATTTCATTAAATTCGGAAGCTTGTAAGCACTAATCGGACCATAGTTGGTCGATCGGCGGAATGCCGAAAATTCCGACGGATCCCGGGTTTTAACTTAAGTCAGCGGTTTAACCAATTGGTACACTGTGAGTTAGTGGTTTGTGTATAAATAAGTTCATTATTGACTTTTAGTATGATTCAAGCTTGAACACCCAGGAGCCTTCTCGCCGGCTGAGCAACGGATTTCAAGACCGCCTGAACCGAGGTGGGTACTCCGATCTAGGCTTTGGCATAGTGTAACTTGATTAGGTACTGTAATCGATCGGACCCTTGGGTTAATTGTCTTGCTAGCCTTTCCTCAGTTTCTATTCCCTACTCTATGATTACCTTTGCCTTACATATTTGTGCCATGATTTTCAATATTAATAGATACTTTCAGTTATTGTTTGATTTATATTTCCTACTGCTACTGTTATACTTGTCATTATCTTTAGATTACTGTGCATGCTAGAGTAGGAGGATATTGTTTCATTTATGACATTGTGGCACTATGATTGACTTTGGATCCCGTTTGGGAGTTCTCGGCTATTCGTTATATTTCGGTCTATCGACCGCGAGCTTGAGCATCCACATTGAGATCGCCATGCACCAACTGTACATATTCATGTTACACCAGTGGGCTAATCCTCCATAATGGTGTTTTTTACCAGTAGAGTGGTCTATTCGATCCGTGAGCCTTTTTCTTTGGCTGCACCTGTGGGACCGGGCGATATTGAGCCCCTTATTACAATTAGCAGGTGTGGGGTATAGGTCAGATGTGGTTTGGCATTAGCCTGAGGTCCTCGTGACCAACAATGGCACATGATTGGATATATTTGTTTATTCATATATTGATGCATGATATAGTTATTGCTTTCATATTGGTTATTCAGTTTATTTTCATATCAGCTTTACAGTTGTTGCTTCCATACCCACACTTATTATTGTTTTCACACTACTTTACTGCATTTCGATTATAGTATACTAGTAGGTACGACTTGTTCATCTCCGGCTCGTTGTACCCACTGAGATACATTCAGTTGTGTCTCATATCCTTTGGTGACCCCCTTTTTCAGGTCATTCAGGTGGTGAGCAGTTGGGACGATGATGTGAGATTTGTGCTATAGAGTTGTACCGCTTTGCTAGCTAGTGTGCTGGTTATCATTTTTGATTATGTTCTGAGTTCTATCTAGTTTCTGCATATGACTCTATTATGTTATCTTAGCACTGGATTATGATTAGTCTTCCACTTTTGACTATTATATTTGGATAATTATGATGTTTAGATGTGGATCATACTCTTGGATTATTAGTTGTTGATTATCGTTTAAGTTGTTTAAATTGTTAGTTGTCAACTCTAAATGCAATTAAATAGTATTATTGTACTTGTCTAGCCGTGTGTATAGGAGAGACTTCATTCGTTTGGATCGAAAATTTCTTATACTCGTGACGGATCTGCCCATGTCCTGGGGATATGTTTCCAACTCTGATTTATAAAAAAAAAAAAAAAAAAAAAAAAAAAAAAAAAAAAAAAAATCTATACCACTTTTAAAGACTCGAGGCGTGACATTGGTATGGTTGAAAGGCTTGCTGGAGGACATGGGATTCAATCTTGATGGTCCCATTCAGATGAAATGCGATAACCAGGCTACTATACATATTTCTACAAATCCTATTTTTCATGAAAGAAAAAAAATATCGAGGTAGACTGCCATTTCATACGCTAAAAGGTACAAGCAAAAGTGATTTCTACTCTATATGGTTTTTCTGAAGATCAATTGGCTAATATGTTTACTAAGGTTATTGGAAAAATAGGTTGTGGAATTTGTTAAACAAGTTTGGGCGTGATAAATATCGACGCACCAACTTGAGAGCGAGTGCTAGAATTCTTGATTAAATTGGTCGTCATAAAATGAAAGAATATTTGATTGACATATCACTGAAGAAATAACAAAGGATTAAAGAATATCAGATAATGTGGTTGTTTTTTAATTACTTCCTGTATATATAATTTCCATTTATTGTATTTTCATACTTCATTTTTATTGATTGTATTTTCATACTTTCGTTTAAGTATATATTATGTACCAAAATGAACAATATTGTTAAAGAAAATTGATTTAAACTTTACAATCTCTTCTTAAATTTCTTCTACTTTTTATTTTTCATCTTTGAATGAAGTTCAAATATATATCTATCATAATTTTGTTTTCATTTGATGTATGACTAATTGGATGTCATAGAATGTGTATTCCGTACATTTTATGCACTAATAATTAAAGGGTTAATTTCATACGACTCTCTATAAAAATATATCAAGCAGTAGATTTATCTATACAAAGTTCAACTTTTCATATTTATCTTTTAGAAAATTCTAAGTAGTTCAAATATATCCCTACCGTCAATATATATCCGTTAGAAAAATAGTTAATTATAAGTTAAATACTTAACCTTTGTTAGTGAGTGCGGTAAATTTATCCTTTTACCTTTTTTAGATATCATACTTAACCACATATATATATATATATATATATATATATATATATATATATATATATATATATATATATATATATATATTAATATTGAAACTTTTAGAGGGACATATTTACAAGAGCAAAATTGATATTTCACTTTTATTCTGTAAAAAATAAACAGTAAACTAACGGTAACAAATCAAAGAGTTATATATTAAAAACTTAAAATTTTTGAAGGGATAAATACGAAAAGTTGAATTTTATATGAATACATTTGTTATTTGATATACTTATAAAAAAATTGTATAAATTAACCTTTAAATTAAAGTCCAATTCTATATATGCATAATACATTATCTAACGAATCTATTTATGAAAAAAAAAAAGAAGCAAGAATGAAGAAAAAATATCTGTAAATATTTATTTTTTTAACTTTTCCTACGACGTTAACGAAAAGACGAAGAGAATAAAATAATCAAATTATCTTTATTTATTTTATAAAAAAAACTTTTAATATATTTATATTATTTTTAAATATATTTTCGATATAAATTATGAAAAATATACAAAATAATGACAAAACTTTATGGGGTTGGGAGGATTAAATATAGATTTTCAAAATTCATGAAGAAAAGTAAAATAATGATATTTACTGAAAAAAAGTTTATATTTTAGCCTTAAAGAAATATATGATTTAGACTTCATTCAGGATTACTGGTCGACTATATTAAATATACGATAGAAAAATATTTTATTTGTATTTAGCTTATAAAAATATATTTCTTTGCCTTTGCTGACCATAAAATTAGAGTAAATTGCGCGTTTGGTTCTAGTAGGTTGGAGATATTTGATTCTCAAAATTTAATTTATTATAATTTTTTATTCAATTTCTTAACATTGCTTCAACCAAGTCCTATAACCTAATTCAGTTGATTAAATATTAATGTATCGCTAAAGTAAAAATAATACAACAATATTATAATTTGATAATGTAAAAACTAAAAGTAAGGAAATTTCTCACGAATTCACCCTAATTCGCTAAAAAACTAAATGGAAGGCAGAATATATATATATATATATATATATATATATATATATATATATATATAGAGAGAGAGAGAGAGAGAGAGAGAGAGAGAGAGAGAGAGCTAGAGTGGAATATTATTAATAGTACCAAGTCATTGGTGCTATTAAATTTTTAACCTTTGGATTAAAAAATATGTGGTTGAGCCCATTGAGTTTAATAGGTGGTTGGATAAATAGTAAAATCTAACGGGTGAAAATAATTAAAGGAGTTGATCTAAGGGTAGAAAACTTGATAGCACGTATTATTAATAGCATAGTAGTCAAACTATATATATATATATATATATATATATATATATATATATATATATATATATATATATATAGCTAGGCTGGAATACTATTAATAGTACTAAGTTGTTGGTGCTATTAAGTTTTTAACCCTTGGATTAAAAGATATGTGGTTGAGATGATAGTGGGTCCCTTGGGTTTAATAGGTGGTTGGGAAATAGTAAAATCTAAGGATAGAAAACTTGATAGTACCAAATGCTTGGTACTATCGATAATATAATAACCGGACTATATATATATATATATATATATATATATATATATATATATATATATATATATATATTTTGATATGTTCTGATCTGCTAAAGACTGTCTCCGGTTCTGACCTGTCCCAACGAAAGCGAAAAGTGAGGAAAAATAAATAAAGAAAAATCAATTCGTCGCTTTGGCCACAGCTCCCTTTAAACATGGCCTGCATAGGATTTTAAGATGCGGTGTATGACACGTGCTTACATACACCAGGTGTAGGCAAAAGTTTCCTCTTGATATGGTGAGTCCTAATTTTTTTTTTTTTTTTTTTTGATAATGATATTCATATATGAAAAATGCTAGATGTACACTCTAAATAGGATGTACATCTTCCACTCACTTTATTCTGAGATGGAATGAATTTCACTCGTCACATCGATAATGTGACAAGTAGATAAATACCTATCTTAGGATGGGGTGAATGTAAAATGTACACCCGATTTAGGGTGTATATCTAGTATTGCTCTTCATACATCTCATCTAACGCGTATGATACATTATTTTTTACTAGTCATATAAATATAACTAGTAAATTTCGATGAGATGCAAAATATACATCTCTTTTGTGGTATACAAATAATATATATTTTTTCAATTTAAGCTTCTAAAAACTAAAAATTTATGAATAAAAAAATTATTTGACGGAATAATTTTATTTTACTTTAGTCACTCATTTATTATATTTAATAAGATTTATTGGACGCTAAATTATTTATCGTCAATAATTCATGGGTAAATGATCTATCGCTTAAAGTTAATAAGGAAAAATAATTTATCATATAACAATTTTAATTATTAAATAAAAATTTTAATAATGTTTATATAAATTTTTTTAAGTAAAGTAAGACTTTGAGAGGATTATTTCATAAATTAAAAATTTTATAGGTTTATTGTTAAAAATTCCTGATTCTCACCTTTTGACAAGGGCATTTTCGTCTTTTTGCACTAGATATCTAGCGGGCGTCCCGATGACGTGGCAGCGTGGCGGGCTTCCGAAGCGTTAGTTTACAGATGAAGCAAACGAAGGGCATTATCGGAAATTAATATTTTAATTCCCGAAACTACCCTTCATCTTTTGAGAGGATAGCCTAAAAAACTCATAAATTTCGCATTTATCGATGGGCATAAATGTAATTTTACATCTCGTCACTCCGTTTTCGTTCCACTGTATAGACCTTTCTCTCTCCACACTTTACTTCGCCATTGATATCTCTCTCTCTCTCACTCTCTTGCTCTCTTGGGTTGGTTAGGGTTAGGGTTTTGCTTCGTTCTGTCACCCGAGCGGAGATTTGGGTGGATTTCGATCGATAAGGAGTTAGGGTTTTTGGGCTTGAGATTGTGAGATACTCGATGGTTTTCCCAATTTAATCGGAGTTATTTATTTTAATTTCCCCTGATCAAAGCTTTTGTGCGCAATCGACTCTTGTGATCGGTGATTGGGTTTCTATTTTGCTCGTACGGGGTTTAAGGTATAGCGATTTCGTTGTATTACTGTGGTCTTGTTGTTGTTTGTTGTTGCATGCTTGAGAATTTGGGTTTTGGGATTAAATGAGCTGTAGGCCCCGATTGCTGTTTCTTTTGATGCGATTCTGTGATTGTGGTGTCTAATGTTTGCTCAATTTTGGATATAGCCGTATGATTGCATGATTTGACTTGTGTTTTTGGCAGAGTGAGTGGATGACACTGTTCTTCCTTGTGATTGGGAGTAAACTTGCAATTTTCTGTATTACGAAGCAGATAAACTGTTGTTTTAGCATCAAAAGTTTATCTTCGGAAAAAACTTAATAATTCGTTATATAAGATTTTGTTGTTGCTGCTGCTTCTCTTAATGAGTCTGTAGTGGCTTTAGTAAACAGCTACTATTATAGTGATTTGTGATTAAACTACAAGGCATGTAAGAAATTGTCTTTGCTTTTCTGTTGTCATGATATTCTTCTACAGAATAAAGTGGCAAAGCCATTGGCCTGTTCATGTCACAATAGATATCGATTACTACAATGTGTAACATTGTGGCTGTTGTAATACATTTCTATGTTATTAGTTGCATGCATACCGTTGGGTGCCCACACTTGCGTTTGTAGATGTATGCCTTTTTGAAGAGGTTAGGAGCATTATCAAGATGATTCTTTCCTTCTACAATGAAGATGAGATTGCTCATAATTCTAGGGGAAAAGAAATAGGCAGCATCTTTCCCTGAATAGTAATCTAAGTTATTTGTGAATCTCAATGAGCAAAATGAATTGGCAATTTGTGGTGGGGAAAAAAAAACCATAGTATAACTAGAAGGCTGAGAACAATGAAAGGAAATCAATAATTTGTGGTACCAAACAACTAATAAGCTTAGCTGATGAATATGTACAAAGTAAGAGCCAAAGGAAGGGGAGTCAGGGGAAATTGGAGAATAATCCACTCAGACAACTCATGTGAAATCACCCTAAACAAGGTGGACAATATTTGATGCCATGTACAAGCATTTTTTTTGGCCACCTTCTTGTATTGAGACCTATGTATTGATTTGTTTATAAAAATATGAAGGACAATGGACAATGTAATGGATAATTGATGCCATCTTTAGAAATGTTAGGTATGCTGTCAGTGATATAATAATGCTTAGTAGTGCTGCTAATTCATGAATCTTAATGTAATGGTACTTAGGTCTAGATTATCAATTGCCATGGTTGATTTGTAGGAGATATCATGTATGTACCATTGCAAGCAAAATGTGGTAGGCTGATGAAATCATGTGAATAATATATTAGCAATGCTGTGCTGGTTCACTATTTTCACCCATATTTTCACATGGTTTACATGATAATCTATTGAATCATATTGATGTACAGTTTCAAATGCACTTGCTGACTAGTGACCGATGCAGGACAAATTAGAAAAATTCTAATCTATCTTGATAGTGATAAGCCGAAAATATTTTAAAATCAAAATTAAAAAAATTTTAGAAATTTTAGAGTAATTTTCAGATTTTTTTTTTGAACTTTTCTTTTAAAAAAATAATAAATTTTCAATTAATTTTCGAGATTAAAAAGAATAATAATAAAATAAAAATTCAAAAGAGAAATAGATGAAAGGAGAAAAGATGAGGAAGGAGAGAGAAGATAGAATAGATAAGATGATAGAAAGAGAACCTTTTAGGAAGAAAAATTTTGCCGGCGCACACGGCAAGGAAGAGAAAGAAGAAAATACTACTAATTCATCATAATTCTAATATGAACTTATCTAAAAAAATTTCTAAAAATATAAAAAAAAACAACCAAAACAAATTAACAAATAGAATAATTTTGATAATTAGAAAAAAAATTATAACCTAAACAAATCAATTCTATCCACATCCGATTCTGCATCATTCGCTTCCGCGTAGAATCTCAAATTAGAATTCTAATTTTTTAAAAGAAAAGTTTTTTAAAAAAATCTGAAAATTATTCTAAAATTTCTATAAAAAAAATTCTAAACCATGTCCCTAATTTCTAGAGATTTATTCCACATGTAAATCCTAAATTTTTTTTAAAAAAACAATTAAAACAAATTAACAAACAGAATAATTCCAAAAATTAGAAAAAATAAATTAAAACCTAAACAAATCAATCCTATCCACATCCGATTTTACATCAGTGACTAGACGAGATACTTGTTGTTGTGTTACACATTTTTCCTAAAATATGTTTCCTTTGATGTTCCTCCACCCTGCTTGTTCCTTTCGGTTTACAGGGCAATCTGTCTGCACCTGTTATTTTGTAATGCACCTCTCCTGATAATTAATAAAAATGTCCTCTATTTGTGGTGAAGAACAACAAAATGTTTTGTAAGTTCTTTTCTCTTTATTTGAAAATATGTTGCCTACTCCCCGATTATCATGTTCTTCCTTTATATGTTTGGCTAGAAATTGCTGACACGGTTTTGTTGTTTTTGTTGAAGTCAAAGAGATGGCAATCCTAGAGGGATCAGTGCTTTGTCGCCCTGCTGCTCCGATTAAGTATGCTGGAGTTCCTGCTGCACCGATCGGCAGCCCATTATTGAAAGCTGGGAATCTCAGAAGTGGATTTTGGGGGATGAAAGCCAGATGTAGTAACATAAACAAAGTTTCTCCTCTTTCTTTTCAAACCTGTGGGACTAAAGGCCGGCCTACTCGTTGTAGTTTTAGTTCCTCTTCTGATGGTAATGGCAGCCGGGCTGGGAACTTCAGTGAAAATGATGGAGAATATGTGAATTCCAGTGTGATAGAAGCCGGTAATTTGTTCTTTAACAAATGTAACTTTTCAGTTTTTACAGTACGCCACTTTTTGTGGATTGTGTTGGAACATCATCATTCTCAGGCGACATTTGTGTGTGTTGATTGACCTTTTAACCGTCGATACTTTGCAATTTATTGTATTTCCTACTTTAGGCATGGTGAAAGTTTAGAAAAATCTAAAAGGTTGTAAAATTTCTCATTTGAACTTGCAGATATCATTTTTGTTGTTGCTTTTCGGTGTTTCATTTCTCAAACCCAAACAATGTTGTGATGGAAGGTAGCTAAATTGCAATGCCTAAAATGAAAGTTAGCACCAGTTATTAAATTGGTAGACCGGATAAACTTGTTAGTGGTCCTCTTATGTGTAAATTTTAGAAGACTACAATATTCACAGGATGAGACATTAAAATTATCGAACAAATATTTCTTTTATTGACCCGCTTGTCTGGCATTGTTGGTGCGATGTCATGCATACAAATACTAGTCACATCAAGAGGCTATTATACATGTCAGGCCTCGTATTGCTTGTATTAATCTGACTCCTTTGAGAATCATTGTAGAGCACAACTTTTTCATTGAGTGCTGTTTGATAAGATAAGTTCATTTTAATATCTTAGCATGTTTATGAGGAGAAAAAAACCTTGGCTAATTGTGTGTTTTGATTTATCTCAACAGTTGAAGTGAGAAGTGGGTTGGACGGCTTCATGATTAAAATGCGTGATGGTAGACATTTAAGATGTGTTCACAATAACCCCCATGGTGGAAGTCTTCCAGACTATGCTCCTCACCCTGCTATTGTATTAAAGATGGAAGATGGAAGTGATCTCCTGCTCCCAATCATTGTTTGTATGTATCTTTTGATTACGAAGGAATTTCATTTCGCAGGCTTCTTTTCCTGGAATGATATATTTAAACATTATGTTTCTTTCAGTGGAGATGCCGAGTGCTTTGTTGATGGCTGCAGTTCGAAATGTTCAAATAGTATGGGTTTTATTGAATTGTTTGGATTTGGATAGTTGGAAGTTTGTCCTTTTCTTCCTTCTAGTAAATGTTTATTTTGCATTGAAGTTAATGTGTTACTGTTGTTGTTTCCAGTCAAGACCTACTATATATCAAGTTGTAAAGGAGATGATTGAGAAAATGGGATACATGGTAAGTTGAAAAAGGCTAAGTCTAGAAGCCTAGTATTTTCATACTATTTTCTCTCTGCTGCATCAATTGTTTATTTCGGTGGCCAAAGATTGTCTGGTAGAGGTAATTATTTCGTTGGACCAAGCAAAATGCTGAAAGCACGTAATGTAGAATTAATGTTATCATCTGATTCTTAGCACTAAGACTATAAATTTCTATGATAACGTGAGAGACTTTGTTTCAGGTGCAGCTAGTTCGGGTGACAAAAAGAGTCCACGAGGCGTACTTTGCTCAATTGTACCTTGCTAAGGCAATTATTTTCTTTTAAAATTTGCTTTAATTCTATCAGTTCTATCATAGTGAATGTATCTTTTTAACTTGGCATTTGGGGTGCATGCAGGTTGGTGATGAAAAGGAGAGCATCATCTTTGATCTCCGGCCTTCGGATGCCATTAACATGGCTGTACGGTGCAAGGTATTTATGTTTTCTATGAATTTAGGCTTCATTGCTAATTGAATATAGAGTAACATGATGGAGATGTTTTATCCTTAATATTTGAGAGTACTTTGGTGTGATGGCATTCTGGTTCAAAATTATTTTGATGAACTAGCATTTAACTTATGAACTTATAAAGGATCTTCTTCCGGGAAGTCCATGGCAGAATACAGCACCATTGGTTGTGTTTTCTTGTAAGAACAAAAATGGCTAATGCATGTAGTTTATGTTGCTATCATTGATATCGTGGAAGCTGCATTAGCAGGGGAATTCTATTAGGAACTTATTATTGACCAGAAGTGTCCTAGTTCTACATTTATAGAGAAGGCCATTCCTAGTTTACTGACATGTCTCAAGTCAGACACAATAAGATGAACTTAAACAAGGTAATGAATTAATTGTGGGTCTTGTATGTGCTGAACCGGCAATGGATCTATAGAAAAATTGTATATTAGTCTGTAGCTTTTCTTGGGGATTCATTGTATGTTGGTTCTTAACTAACCAATTTAATTTAATGAGCAGGTTGGGATATTTTGATCAATAAGACAGAGCCAAAGGCAGTTGGCAGTAAAACTATTGCGAACTAACTAACTTTACAACTAATGTTTAAAATTTTTATATGCATAGTGAGTTTCCTTACTGACACCAGATAGACACATTCTAACAAGCAGCAATATATTTTTCTTTGTTAGGCTAACTAGCAATAAAATAAAGTTTTGAGTGAAGGAACTTTCTGCCATAATTTTACACAAGGAATTGTGGATCGTAAGTGCTAACCAACTATCTTAAAAACACATACCGATAGAAAAGACGCACCTATCACATTTAAGGGCTTCAACTACAGTGCTTATGGGCTTCGATCTGACAAATTACCTGGACGTTGGGTCTCTTGCCGTTAGGTTGTTGTGGACCGCAGCCCCACTCAACTTATTAGGCTCAACCCAAATTAAATTATTAGTCTCCCAGGCCTATGACAACAACAACCCCCCCCCCCCCCCCGCTTGCATGTTAATATAGAATGTGGGAACAAAACCCGTGAGTTTTGCCTATAATACCACTTGTGGATCATAAGCGCAAATCATTCTAAAAGTACGTGCTGATGGGAAGGGCGAACCCATCGCACTTAAGGGCTCAACCACGACACTCACGGGTTTTGACCTGACTCAACTCATTTGGGCATTGGGTCTATTGCTGCGTCTCTTGTTATTAGGTTTATTGTGGACCGCAATCCAACTCAATTTATTGGGCTCAACCCAACTCAACTTATTAGTCTCCTCGGCCTGTTGTCGCCAGGCTTGAAGTTGGACCTATTTCAGTCAACAAGAATAACTTTCTTCATTCATCTTATCATATATTGAAATTTGTTAAGTATAGTGCATGTAGCATCTGCATCGTTTTCTCTTCTATGCAGTTGAAGGAATCTTGTATGGCCTTAATTTTTCGACTGTGGATTGTTTGCAATTCTAGTTTTCATGGGTTTTATCTGACAACGAAATCCTAATGGTGTACTATTTTTTTTTCATAAACTAGTTTTCATGGGTTTTATCTGACAACAACACCCCCCCCCCCCCGCTTGCATTGTTAATATAGAATGTGGGAACAAAACCCGTGAGTTTTGCCTATAATACCACTTGTGGATCATAAGCGCAAATCATTCTAAAAGTACGTGCTGATGGGAAGGGCGCACCCATCGCACTTAAGGGCTCAACCACGACACTCCCGGGTTTTGACCTGACTCAACTCATTTGGGCATTGGGTCTATTGCTGCGTCTCTTGTTATTAGGTTTATTGTGGACCGCAATCCAACTCAATTTATTGGGCTCAACCCAACTCAACTTATTAGTCTCCTCGGCCTGTTGTCGCCAGGCTTGAAGTTGGACCTATTTCAGTCAACAAGAATAACTTTCTTCATTCATCTTATCATATATTGAAATTTGTTAAGTATAGTGCATGTAGCATCTGCATCTTTTTCTCTTCTATGCAGTTGAAGGAATCTTGTATGGCCTTAATTTTTCGACTGTGGATTGTTTGCAATTCTAGTTTTCATGGGTTTTATCTGACAACGAAATCCTAATGGTGTACTATTTTTTTTTCATAAACTTATTTTTATAGCGCTAACTGCAGTTTGTAGTTCAGAGTGAGTTTTCTATTGGACCTGCAGTTAAAAAAGGTAGCAAGTTGCAACATTTTTTTAACCACTGGGCTGTTAGCGCAAATCATTGTGTGGTAAAGTGTTACATCTCCACTGTGGACACTGCAGTGGCTTTTGTGCGGCATCGTGTCCTGCTTTGGGAATACGGTGGTGGTGGGGTCACCTCACAGCTGGGCACAGCTGGAGTCACTACACTTCTGCTTCTACTTATTCTGCTAGAAAATGAAATAAGATTTTGAGCCCTCATAGTAGAAGCTCCAACTTGATGCTTCTGATTCGGCTGCAGAGATATGTTAGGGGGGCTTGATACAGCATTATACAAATCATGCTTCTTTAAACAGCAGGGCGAATATTCATAAATAGTTGCCTAGTCAGCCTTTTCTTTTTTCATTAATTCTACCCTCCTTTTCTGTGGTTTTCTGCAGGTGCCGATACAGGTTAATAGGCAGCTTGCATACAGTGATGGGATGAGAGTGGTAGAGCCATCCAAGGTTTTGGTCACAGCAAATCAATCCAATGAAATGCTATTTACAGAACTTGACAAGTAAGAATACTTTATGTTTCTCTATATCAGCCTGTCTGATTTTCAAATGTCACTCAAGTATGTCTCGAGCATCATCCATTAACCCTTCTTTCGTGAGTTTACTTGGTTAGGAAACATGCATTTTACCATAACACTGCAGTGGCCACTGCATATTGCTTCTGCCATGCCAACTAATATATTAACTAAAGCTAAAATGAAGGAAAACCCCCTGTAACTATAATGGTTTTGTGTGTTGTTCCCCTCGAAATTTGAAAAGCTACATTTTACGCCATTGATCGATGTGCAAAGCAATACATATCATGAAACACTGAAGGCAGGCATCATGAAACACTGAAGGCAGGCAAAGTGTACGTATAGGAAACGTGAAATTGGTTTGCAGAAACTATCATATCTTCTTCAGTTTGAATTCCATGATTTCAAATAATGGGTGTCTTTTTTCCCTTCGGTGTGGACGCTGGGTTTATGAACTTCCCCAAGATGTAGATTACTTAGTCCCTTCAACCTGGAAACCCAACAAAGGGGCTCTTTGTCTACTGTTAATTCCATGGACTACTTTCTAGGGTCTGTTGGTTTCTCATTCATTGAGGGAGCTTCGTGAGCTAGCAGCGGTTGTGGAAAATCTCAAATTCAGAACACTCGATTTCCTGGAGATGGACTGCTAATGGAACTTACAGTGTCAGTTCTGTTTTGTCAAATTATCTCTTCTGGAGGAATCAAGGGCAGTTCACTCGTTTTTATTTGGAAGGTTCCTGCCTCCGCAACTTGTGTGTCTTAGCTGCTTGCCGTTTTTTTTTTTTTTTAAATTGCTTGTCCTCTCCAGCCATCTGACTCATGGTAGGGATGTCAAACGGGCCGGACGGCCGTGGGCCGGCCCGGCCAGGGTGCGGGCCGTTCTGGGCCGCAGCCTTTTGGCCCAATGTGGCCCGGTATGGCTCTTTCCATTTAAGACCGGGCCTTAGTATTGGGCCGACCCTTTTCTTTATTTTTTTCTAATAGATTTTTTTAGTTTTTAATTTATTCTTTAAAAATTAATTTAAACTATTTAAATTTTAAATAATTTTAAAAAAAATTTAAAACTTATTTATTTAATCAAAAAACTATATATATTTTATAAAATCAGTTGAATTTTTTTTAAAAAAATAAAAATCTACTAAAACGGGCCAGCTTGTGGCCCGGCCCGGCCCGTGCCGTGCTGGACCACATTCCAACAAAAAGTGGTCTGTCCCAGGCTGCCCGGGCTAGGCAGGGCCCATTTCAAGGTGGCATGTTTCGGCTCGAAAAAATATGGGCCTTGCCGGGCTGGAACAGCCCAGATTACACCCCTAACTCATGGTCTTGCATAGCATTTCTGTATCTTCACCTTTTCTCACGTCTACTAATTTTTTTTTTGTCAATAGATGGAGAAGGGCAAGAAATCTGGTGCGATAATGAGTGATTATAAAGATGATCTTTGATTTGGTTATCTCTGCATTCTGTTTGGAAACTTGGCTAGAGAGAAACTCAAGATTTTTCATTACAGGGCTTCCTTGATTAAGCAACCAGTTGGAAGGATTGTCTCCTATGTAGAGCTGTGGATGTCCTTGCACAGCTGAGGGTATTCTGGCTGGTTTATATATTGTAGGGTGGTGTCACTTTCCTGATGTCGTCCTTTCTCTATCATATTGTCAGTCTTTTGTTTCTATCATGAGTTTTTTGGCAAGATTCTTGTGGATTTCATAACATTATCCGGCAGCATAACAACTTATACCTGCAACCCTTTATCCTGTGCGTCTTCCTTTTTGTATCCCTGCCTTTTCTTTAATTTACGAAATAGGGTATACCAAAGAAAAAGAAGAAAATTGTTAAGGGAGGGAAGTCTATATAAATAGGAGGTTTTTGCTGCAATTTAGCCATTTATTAGTCGATCCCAATAGTTTTAATATCCCTCCATGACTAGGTATTAGATTTTGTTTGGTCTGGGATATGTTGAAGCTGCTTGATTGCTTCACTTAAATTGCGAACAAAGCTTTTTGTACTCTGATGTATCTTGATTTACTATCATGATGTTTGTTGGAATGAAGTTTCACAGCTTTGTAAAATTTTTGTAAATGTACAGGCCAAACGGTCAGCCTTGCTTGGAGACCAAGGAGTTTGGGCTGGTCAAGAACATGCTGATTGCTGCTGTCGAGGAACGTTACAAAGATGCTGGTAAGAATTTGAACGACTCTCTAATACCTGGCCTCTAATCTTTGTTTGTCGTGCCAAGAGAATTTCCTACTTTATGCTGTAATTTGTAGTTTGATTACTGTTAGATTAGTGATTTGTAAAAAATCTTGTATAGAATAAAAGTGTGGAGCTTTGGCATATATATTGATGGACCCAAACTTTGCATCCGGGTTCATGCATCCTTCGGCTGGCCAAATCTTTGTAACAATTAGTATCAGAGCTTAGAGAGTGAAAAATCTAGGCTGCCCTTCTGAGCGGTATGGTGCAACCGATATGGTGGCTGTTGTAATCATGATAACCTTGTGGAAGGGACGTCATGGTAGCATGATATGATGGTGTGGTATGTTAAGATGACCATGGATTTGGAGGTGGGTGCAAGCAAGTGTGGATGAAATCTATGGGCTTAGATGAGGTGGGTTGTGGTGACTTGTAGAGAGCTTGAAGAGCACGATTCGGTGCGGTGCTTGGAGAGTAGAGAGCTCAATATAGCCCCACATGCAACGTAAGTTCAAGAATTTTGGATTGACAGATACTAACGGGTTCAAACCTATGATCTTAAATGTAAGTTACAAGAATGTAGGATTGACTGATACTAATGGGTCCAAACCTGCACTCTTAAACTTTTAGGTTGTATCCGTTCAAAACAAGGGCGCACAAGAAGATTAAATGTGGTAATCTTGACCATCCATCAATCGGAAACAATTATAAATCATGGTGTGAAAGGCGGCAGAGATCTTCAATCACAATGCAAATGCAGTGATCTGCAGTTGGAATTGAGCCTTCAATTTTAAATTTGTTAGTTTATTCTTGATCATAGTCGGACTTCAAACATTTATAGCAATAGCTCATACAATCCAAATGGACCTAAGCTTTGATTTATTCTGGTAAACTAATGTTTATATTGTTTTCTTTTTCTTTTCTTTCTTGTTTTCAGCTCAATGGAGGGACAAGCTTTTCCAGTTCAGATCCAAGAGAAAGAACTGGGCATGACAGGTTTCAGTTTACGTCCTCGGCAATCTTCTTGAGTTTACTTCTATTATATATGTAGTACTCTCGAATTTTGTTTTCTTATTCCTTTATTTTTGCTTTTCACTGCAGTGCTAGAAGGAAGATGTACATAAGACGAGCTGTCGAAAGGTATGCGTCATGGTTAGACGTGGCTTTAGGTTTATGAAATGTAAATAGCTACCAAACTTCTGTTCATATATAATCTATCTATATAGTTAGACCATGATGCTATCTTGAATAGCATAGTCTAGATATGTAAATGTTGCACCATTGGACAACTTATCCAGCTCCTACCCTGATACTCTCTCTATTTCCTTGTGGTTAGTAGTCTTAAGCAATTAGCTGTGAGCAAATTAAGTAGCCTACCGCTAACCACTATGTTTTCTATTTATTAATTTAATAGTAGTGGAAGCACACATTCCAGCCATGTTTTAAGCTCCAGATTTGTTGAATAGGATTTCAGATTGACACCTACTATCAATAGTTATTGTAAGGCCCTATTAGTCCCGGATGTATCCTCTTGGGAAGTGTTGTTGTTTGTGTGGAGCTGCTGGGAGAAACATCATTATCTATTTCATTAGAATCTTCCCAATAACTTTCCACTCTCAGATTGGTGCTTCTGTCTTTCGGAACCCAATACTCATTTTTGCTTCCCATTTGTAGTGGAACTCAAACTGTGAGGGCAAATAAGCAGTGGGTCTCAAAAATAAAGTACCATAAAGCTCATTAGGCTCATATATATATGGCTCCATTTATGATAATTCTATTGTCTGAATCAACTAGCTATTGCTGTGCGTCAATTTTATTTTTTTCCAAGTTCTATATCTATTGCCTCTCTGGGGATAATGGTAGAACTGGAATAGACAAAAAGGATGGGTTTGATTCTTTAATTAACATAAACATAGTCACTATCATAATGTAGACAAATTATCCCACACCCAATCATATATATATATATATATATATATATATATATATATATATATATATATATATATATAGTAGAGTTTATATATTTTTAAAAGCACAAGCCAAATTATGCTTGTAAATTTTTTACTATTAGATTTGTATTGAGATTTGTGTAATTGTACCTTCTCTTTTTCTCTCTTTTGTTGACTTCTCAATAGCATAATTCTCAATATAAATTCAATGATAAAAATTCACAAGTATAGTTGGGCTTATACTTTTAAAATATATAAGCTCTACTATATATATATATATATATATATATATATAATATATATATATATATATATATATATATAATTAGACTACTATGCTATTAATAGCACAAGTCATTGGTGCTATTAAATTTTTAACCCTTGGATAAAAAGTGTGCGGTTAGGATGAAAGTGATATTTTAGAATTTAGTGGTTAGTTGGTTGAATAGTATGATTTAAGGGTTGGAAATGATCAAAGGGATTGATTTAACTGTAGAAATTTTGGTAGCATAAAATGTTTGAGACTATCGATAGCATGTATTTGGACTCATATATATATATATATATATATATATATATATATATATATATAGAGAGAGAGAGAGAGAGAGAGAGAGAGAACTAGGCTACTATTGACTTGGTGCTATTAAGTTTTTAATATTTGAATTAAGGCATGTGTGGTAAGAATGGTAGTGGGTCTTAGGGTTTAGTGGGTGGTTGAAAAAATAGTATGATCTAAGAGATGGAAATGATCAAAGGGATAGATCCAACGGTGAAAAATTTGGTAGCATCAAGTGCATGGTGCTATCAATAGCATAGTAGCCGGATTCATATATATATATATATATATATATATATATATATATATATATATATATGAGTGACTGGAGCACTGATACTACTGAGTAGTAATTTAACTTTTTTGAGTACTGTGTGCTGTAATGCTAATGAGCTAACAAGTAGCTAATACTAGTGAATCAGTTAGATCGGTAAATAGTAGAATCTGAAATTCTTAAAAAAAAATTTGTTTCCTATTTGTTTCATACCGAGTCACATTGAGTCATTTTTGGTATCTTAGGAGGTGGAGATTTTTGCCCTAGTTCAGTATGGAATATATTGAGGTAAGTTCTTACTTGTGGTTAGATTGCTAGAAAATTACTAGCTTGGCTGTTGTTGCTACTTGTGGAAGATGAATTTAGAGGGCAATGTCAATCTTTTCCTGCATTTTATGGTCTCCTATGGATAGCATGAGCTTCTATGTTTTTAAAAGTACAAAGTTATCGGTGATGGTGAGTTTTTAGTTTTTGGTTAAAAAGATGGGTGGTTAGGATGATATAGTGGGTTTCTAAGATTTATTGGATGGTTGGTTGAATAGGATGATCTAAAGGATAGAATTGATTAAAAGAGATAGAATTTAATGATTAAAAATTTATAAGTATTAAGTGATTGATACTTTTAAAAGCACAACTATATATATATATATATATATATTATATAATATATATATATATATATATATATATATATATATATATATATATATATATATAGCTATTATATTTTTAAAGTATTAAGTAATTAGTACTGGTAAGTTTTCTACCGGTAGATTTATCATTTTAACTAATTTTTTTTTTTAATTATACTATTTTATTAATCAGCCAATAAGTAATTAGTACTGGTAAGTTTTCTACCGGTAGATTTATTATTTTAACTAATTTTTTTTTTAAATTATACTATTTTATTAATCAGCCAATAAATTTTACGAGATTATTATTTTTCTAATCGTACATCCCTTCATCCAAGGAATAAAAACTTGCAAGCATCAATTAATTGCTACTTTTAAAAGCATACATGAATTGACACTTTTAAAAGAGTGTTGATCGGAATACTATAGGAAGTAAACGAACATCGTTACTACCGATTTGTTTTCGATGATGGAGTCTCCGAATTGATGATCGACATCGGTGAATATGATCTAGACTACTAGAACTATCAAAAAATCAAACTTCAAATCTTTTCGACCTCATTAATCTAATGATCAAAGAATTGCAAAATTTATAATTTTAATGATAGAAGATATGAGATATTTGCTCGTTTAACAGTATAAAGAAATTTAAATTATTTGAATTTTAGTTAGAAAATTTTTTAAATTATTTAAAGTAAGATTTATAGTCTCGATCTTGATTATAAGATTTCTATCATTATTTTTTTAAAGATATTTATTTTCAGCCGTTGATTTTTGTGTCCGCATGATGGACAAAAAAAGAATATCGAAAAAATATGAAATTTAATTTTTAGATAGTTCTAATGGTCTAGATCATATTCAACAGTGGCGATCATCGATTCGAAGACTCCATTATCGAAAATAAATCGGTAGTAACGACGTTCGTTTACTAACGATAGAATTCCAGTCAAATTATATATATATATAGTTGAGCTTATATATTTTTAAAAGTATAAATCCAACTATGCTTGTGAATTTTTTATCAGATTCATGCTATTGTACAAGTTGATTTTACAATAGCACAAATCGCAATACAAATTCGATGGCAAAAATTTTCCAGTATAGTTAGCTAGTTAACGCTTCGTTTATTTTGAAATAAACTTAGCTGGAAATATGAAACAATTAGGTTTCGAACTCAGGACCTCAAATATCAACCACTAAGTTCTTTGCTACTTGCACTAGGAATTGTACTTTATAGGGATTGTACTTTTATAAATAAATATATATATATAGTAGGACTTGTGTGATTTTGGAAGCACGGAGTTCTTTCTGTTTCTAAGTCATTTTTTATGTTGGAAGACGATCTACTCCGTTTGAATTGATATAAAATATTTAAAGTATTTAGAAAATAAATTTTACTATTTTTGGATATCATGAGGCTAGTTATCGAAGCGGCTCAAAATCTACTGTTGAAAATAAAAATCTCACAAAATGTGATGATATGATACTAAAATTTTAAATCAAAAATATTGAATTTATTTTATATAGTATAAAAAAAAAATTATCAAAATTTTACGTGATTTAGATATTTTAACATCGTTAAACTTACAAACGGCTCACTACGATCGTTAAAAGTATTGATTTTTGTGGCTTCTTATTAAATTTATTTTTTAAGTCTTTTAAATATTTCATAACAAATTTAACGGAGTCATAAATGACTTAAGAAGCACATGCTCCATGCTTTTAAAAGCACGCAAGTTCTAACACACACTCTCTCTCTCTCATCATTAAATATGATCTAACATATATAAAATTCTTAGAAATTTTTTTTTTATTATTTTTGGACATAGCTTATTTTATGATCGAATTATTTTAAAATTGTTAATTTTTATGGTTACTATTGTGAGTTTGTAGTTTAACGGTGTAGAAGAATTTAAATTTATTCAAATTTTGATAGAAAATATTTTAAACTATTTAAATCAAGATCAGCATTCTTGATCTTGAATTTAAAAATGTTATCCTTAAATTTTTAAATTTGTCAAATTTTACCGTTCATTTTGACATGGTTTACTTATTAAGTTAACAATGTCGAAAAATAAAATAAAATTTTATTTCTAAAAACTTTATATACTCTAGATTATATTTAACGGTGTGGATTATTGATTTGAACATTCTAAAATAAAAAATGAGACTATAGTATAGGAGCTACTATACTATTAATATTTGGTGCTATTAGTTTTTTTGACCAATGAATAAAAGAATATACGATTAGGATTATAATGGGCCCCTAGGGTTTAGTGGATGGTTGGTGGAATATTATGATCTAACGGATGAAAATGATCAAAAAGGTAGATCTAATGGTGGAAATTTTAGTAGCACCAAGTGTTCGGTACTATATATAAATTGAGTTCCTATGCTTTTAAAAATACAAAGTCACTTGTGCTTGTAGGTTTTAGTCCTTAGATGAAAAGATGTGTGGTTAGGATGACAGTGTGCCCTTTGAGTTAAGTGAATGGTTAGTGAGATAGAATGATC
This sequence comes from Tillandsia fasciculata, assembly GCA_029168755.2. Lineage (NCBI taxonomy): Eukaryota > Viridiplantae > Streptophyta > Magnoliopsida > Poales > Bromeliaceae > Tillandsia > Tillandsia fasciculata. Next base: position 18,548,551 of record CM054948.1, read on the forward strand.
TAAGT
>CM054948.1:18553555-18568555 GCA_029168755.2 Tillandsia fasciculata
CATATACTTTCAAAATCATAAGTCTAATTTGGGCTTGTAAATTTTTTATTATTAAATTTGCATTGAGATTTGTGCTATTGTACTTTTTCTTTTTCCTTCTTTAATTGACTTTACAATAGCACAAATTTCAATATAAATTTAATGGTAAAAAATTTATAAGCATATTTATATTTGTACTTTTGAAAGTATATAAGCTCTACTCTCTCTCTCTCTCTCTCTCTTATATTCTATTATATATATATATATATATATATATATATATATATATAGAGTAGAGAGAGAGAGGTGCTCGGTTATTATGTGAAAAGATATATGATTAAAATGACAGTAAATTTTTAAAATTTAGTGAGTGGTTGATGAAATGGTATAATTTAAGAGACAAAAATTATTAAAGTAGTAGATCTAATGATAAAAAATTTGATAGTATAAAATGATTAATGCTATTATGTCACGCCCCGAGTTTAGAAAAAATCGGTCTAATTTTTTTTTATATATAAATTAGAGTTTAAAACATGAAACCCACGACGTGGACAGACCGCCACATATATAGAAATTTTTTTGTACAAACGGACAGAGTCTCCCCTATATATGCACGGCTAGACGAATACAACAGTTCAATCAGAGTAGATACAATAATTGAACATTTAAAAATAAACATATACTCTAATACATCCACAAGGTTTAATATAAACATAGAAGTATCTACAATCCTAGATATCCACAACTACTCAAATATCCATAGTTCTAGATATCTACAACTACTCATGATCAAAGTAAGTAGAGCAACATAATCCAAAGTACTGAATCATGATCATCCATAAGTCTACCAGGAGACAACTCTATCGTGAAAGCTCTCCAAATTGTCCAACTATCCTAGCATCTGATGATCTGAAAAAATGGTCACCCGAGGGTGTGAGATACAATATAAATGTATCCCAGTGGACACGACGGGTCGAGAAATAGCAAGTCGTACCTACTGGATATCATAATAAGCGGATAACGAAATAGGCAGGCATAATCAAACAAATAACTGCTGAAGTAAAGCAATACTATAAACAGGACGGTACATGAATAGAAATGCTAGAGCATGCTGAACTGAGATCGATAATTGAAAAATAGTATAACAGATATATGTGTCAATCTCATAAACAAAGCACCCAATCAGATGCCACTCTCGGTCTCACAGAACCTCAGGCCAAATACCATTATTGGTCTCACAGAACCTCCACCAAATGGCAATGTTGGTTTCACAGAACCTCGGGCTAAAAGCGCTATCATAACCCATGCACACCTGTGTGACCATAGGCTCACGGGTCGATGTGACCGCTCTATCGGTAAAGTACACTATTGCGGATAGCTAGTCCGCCGTGTACGTGACTAAAAGCTGGCTCAGTGGCGATCATAATGCTGATGCTGAAGCTCGCGGTCAAAAAACCGGTAATCGGCAAATAGGTGGAAAATCTCTACTGGAACACTAATGCCGAGATAAAATCATGCCATGTACAGAATTGAATCCCCTATACTAAACATGTAGTGGAGAATAGTATATCAAAGCTATAACTGAGCTGGTGACCAAACAAGTATGGCATATGTCCAGGTACATACGACTATATATACTAATGCAGAAATGGAAGCATAATGAAAAGCTCAACTGTAGAAATGCTGGAAATAGAACCACAATGAAAAGCTCAACTGTAGGACCAGGGCTATCATCAAACATAGGGGTCCGACCTACCACGGTAGCCGTAGGGCCGAAATGATAAAGCTCGGACCGAAAATAAACCCACCTCAAGACAGACGGTCACGGTATCCGTTGGACAGATCTCGGGCTGGCTCCTGACTGCTGGGGCCTACAATAATATCATGTGTCAAAGCAAGACTCACTCATACCCCACTCACAGTCTCACTGTATACAGATAGGATAAATAGGGAACTTCCCTGAAACCTCGGGATTCGTCGAAAATTTCGATAATCTGCCGATCGACTATCTATGATCCAAACTGTGCCAAACGATATCCAAATCTCACGAAACTTCACGTGCTGCCCAGGAACGTTTAACTTAAGACGTTCGCGCACTAACACCAGACTCTGTGTAATCCTGTGCACCGGCGGTGCCATAACCACTAAAATCACACCGGAGGCCCGATTTAGGCTCCGGACTTCCACGACGCTAAACTAAAATTACCGGGCACACTGGGACAACATTGGGAACAGCCAAGAATAGCTGGCCATCAAAAATGAGCAACCAACATCCTCGAAATGCGCGTTTAGTGCGAATCCGCCGTTAAATCGACAATTTCGCCGATTTACGGGTCGTTAAGCAAAACTCGCTCAACGAAAGCCCTCGAAACCCAAATGAAGGGACCATATATCATGTATATACTGTTTACAACAATCCTGTATGTAACAATTACAAATAGACCCCTGAAATTATCAAAATTGCATCTTTAACTTGTAATTTACCGCTAATTAAGCTATAACTTTAAGTCCACGGATTTTTAAACCAAAATAAATCACCAGCAACTAGATCTCAACATAAAGAAACCCATGCCCACTGTCCAAGAGTGAGTTGGGCCCTAAAAATAATGTTTGGTCCATGACCAATTTACATTGAGAGCACTAGTTGGCCACACTTGCACCTACACTTGACCATTTTCAATTTTAATGTGAGCATCATGCTCAGGCACCCAAAATCCATTAGAGGCTCACCTCTGGGCCTCAGTAAAACCATCCAGCAAGGTGTAGGAGCAATATGACCCAATTAAAGCTCATTTAGAGCTTGCCCTTTGGCAATTACCAATCCAGAGGTTCTGGGTAGCAACCAGGGGAAGCACTAGTTAGAGAAAATCACAAAAACTCAGGGGCTCACTTGAAGGAGGTTGCTGGGTTGCTGGTTGAGTTGCTGGAGCAAGGTGACCTTGATTTTCCTTTGATGGAGCTCAAGTTGGCCGCACCCTCACTCCTCTGGATCAGGCTTCAAACCAAGGTGAGCACGAGCTTCAGAGGACTCCCAAAGGTAGAAGGAGCACCTCCCCACCAAACTTGATCCTCTCTGCACGCTGGTCGACTGAGGAAGAAGAAGAAGGAGCTTTAGGAGGCCATTAATGGTGGATCTCCATTGAGGCAGCCACAGTTGCATGCAAGGGATCTGGAAGAGTGCTCAGGGCAAGAGAGGACTTACCAAAGGTGGGTCGGCGCCGGAGGAGCGACGACGGCGACGGTTGGTGAAGCTCGGCCGAGCTTGGAGCTCTAATGGTGGATTTCCAATAAGGGCCTCATGGGTCAATGCAAAAGCACTGGGACCTTGCCCTTGATGCAAGAGAGTTTTTTGTACGGGTGGTGTCACGTCCCGGGGTCAAAACTGTGACCCGGGCCCGCTAACAGATCCGCCGCCCATACGGGAAGTCCCGCATAGACGAAGCGTCTATCTGCAAAAGATAATACTACAGCTATACAGATATCAGAGCTGGAAAGTAAAATACTGAAATGTAAAATACAAGTCCAAAATGGTACAAATCGAATCCTCACAATACAAGTGTCGCTCGAAAATAAAACTCTCAAAAGTAAAATATACAATAATTCAGTAGACTATACTAAAAGCTCCATAAAGGGGTACAGCTACACTCCAAGGACGGGTAGGGAACTAGCTCACGACTCCCTTATCTCGATCAACAGGTGCAGCAACTGGAGTAGGAACAGGGGTAGATGCCTCTGAAAAATCTGTCATCGACAGAGGGTGTGAGAACTACATCCTACAGTAGTTCTCAGTGGATACCGTCTCCAAGACCAACGGTCTGCCCACTAAGTCTACTAAAAACATAAGATAACAGAAATACTGTAATCATAAAAGAATAAGTTGAAAAGAAATATATAATTATCATACTTCTACCTACAATGCTTAATGAATGGTACAGATAAAAATAATATATCAACTCTCTCAGTATACTCGAATATACTGAGATGCCAATCAAATGGGTGGTACAGATAACATATATTTTTTAATGTAGCTCTCACAATAAAAAATGACATGGCACTTTAATTTTCTTGTGTGCACGTCGGACAAGAAGAGGCTGGGATTTTTATACTCATTTAAACAAACAATCATTTATTTTGTGTCCATTTTGGAAGGGAAAAAATATAAAAAATAGCATATCTAATTGAATATGCTGAGATGCCAATCATGCCTATATCTTCAATAACAATATATATATATATTATATATATATATATATATATATATAGAGAGAGAGAGAGAGAGAGAGAGAGAGAGAGAGAGAGAGAGCGCTAGGTTGGAATACTATTAATAATACCAAGTCATGGTGCTATTAAATTTTTGATTATTTTTTAGTGGTTGAGATGATAGTAGGCCTCTTGGGTTTAATAGGTGGTTGGAAAAATAGTAAAATCTAAGGAGTGAAAATGATTAAAGGGGTTGATTTAAGGATAAAAAACTTGATAGTACCAATAATTTGGTACTATTAATAGTATAGTAGCCGGACTCTCTCTCTTTCTCTCTCTCTCTCTCTCTCTGTAGAGACAGAGAGTAGAGCTTATATATTTTTAAAAGTACAAGCTAATTTATATATATATATATATATATATATATATATATATATATATATATATATATATATATATATATAATAGAGCTTATATATTTTTAAGAGTACAAACTAATTTATGCTTGTGAATTTTTTACCATTGAATTTGTATTGAGATTTGTGCTATTGTAAAATCAACTAAATAGAGAAAAAGAAAGTAAAAAATATATATTTCAATACAAATTCAATAGTAAAAAATTCACAAATATGGATGGACATATACTTTTAAAAGCATATAAGCTCTACTATATATAAATAGGGTCCGACTACTATACTCTTATGAGTAAAATACTTTTGTACTCATAAGTTTTCATCCTTTGGATGAAGGAATGTGCGGTTAGGATTATAGTAGTCTATAGAATTTATACTATTTTCCCAACAACCTATTAAACCCTAGGGCTCCGTTTGGAACGAGAATTGCTTGGGTGATAAGGGGGATATCCCCCTTATCCCCCAAACACATCAGGAACTATGAGAATAGCTTTTTCCAATATTTCTGGTATAAGTGAGAATTACTGTTTCTATAGTCAAATCTCACTATATTTTCCTTTCCAAAATTATCTCCAACTATATTTTCCTTTCTAAAATTACCCCCACTATATTTTTCTTTCCAAAATACCCATAGCACACTTCCCGGGGCACAGCTCCTCCCCTGCGTCGCTTTTCCGAGGCGACATCTCCTTCTCCCCTTGATTTGGATTTTATCTCATTTATTTTTTTTGAATAATATGATGAATAATTTATTTTTTTGAATAAAAAAATGATGAATAATTTATTTTTTTTGTAAAATAGATCAAATGAAATATTAAATTAAATATTATTTTAATGAAATATAATTTGATTTTGATTTTGATTTGAATTTTATTTTATTTTTTGTAAGGCTTTAATCTATTAATTAAAAGGAAGAAATTAAAATTTAACAAATTTTATCACATAATAAAGCTTGAGAACAAAAAGATCATTTAACCCAACTAAACTCTTTATTCCTTATTATCATACCAAACATAAAATCTCTTATCCTTAGAATCATCCTAAATACTTTTTTATACTAATTTTATATTTTATACTTATTCCTAATATAATTAGTATTGTTTTATCCTCAAACGATTCTTAAGATATATAAATAATATTACTCTTCATTATTATTTTAATAAGTAGGTGTTACAAGGAACGGGTTTAACAGGAAACGTCACTTATAGACAAATAAAAGAAGGAAAAAAAAAAAATCTATCACTGTCATGGGCCCCACATGTCATGTAATAATCATTGTACGAAACATCCGCTCCTCAGCCCACGTGACATATAAATAAACTTACGCATCATCATTTTATATAATAATAATAATATAATAATAATATAATACCCACGCGACCATACACCGAACGACACGTGGCGTCATACGACATCGGTGGGCCCCACGAATCCTTACATATTCCGCTCTCCCCAGCGCTCGTGGCTCACACGAGTGCCATGTGGCACGAGATGCACCGTCCGATTTTTCCACGGGGCGGTGACCAGTGGCTCGGATAAAATGTGTCGACAGTCCCTGTCGTATTCAAGATTTACGATTTGGGCCCTGCACTTTTAATCACTCATTTTTATTTACCTTAATATTTCAATATTTTAAATAAATAGACTAAATTGCAATACATGGATTATATGAGAGCACCAACTTATAAATACAGAGTTGTGCTGTAATACGATAGTAAATAGGCTCCATTACAAATCGATGACCGAGTTTTTAAATCATATTTAACGATTTTGATCGTCGATTATAATTATAATAATTAAAAAAATATTTATAATTATAAAATAGTTATTTTATAGAAAAAAATATTAATTTTTAGAGAAATATATATTTATATTTATAAATAATGCAATCTTAAAGTGGTGCATTTGATAATTAAAATATTATAGCATAAAATATGAAGTTTTATTATTTTGTACTATTGTAGGGATAAGTATGCAATTAATTCTTAATTTAGAAGTACGAGTACGGAATTATAATATTGATATAGCAAAAGGACTATCCAGTCATTTTCTCCCATTACTATTATTATTAATTATTTCCATTTTTCTCGAAAACGACTCCGGATCCGAAACGGAACTCGTCGCTTCTACCCGCTCCATTTCTCTTTATTTTTATTTAAATTATTAATTATTAATTTATATTTATTTATTCATATATAATTAATTAATTAATTATTAATTAATTAATTAATTATCTTATTCATTTAACTCCTCTGTTTTCTCCTGCGTTAATAAACCGATCGAAACAGAGACGAAGAGGGAAAAAACGGATCTAAAAGAGTCGGGAAAAATCACGAGAAAATACCCCGAAATTCCCCACCACCCTCTCGGGCACCTCTCCTCTCCTCGATCCATCTACGCTGACGCTCCGATCCCGCTTCCTCTTCCCTTCCCTGTGACGAGGTTTCGATCCATTCCTGCGTTTGAGCTAGGGTTTCGGTTTTTTGCTGCTCTAGGGATTCGATTATGTTTTGGAACTGAGCTGTTGAGTTCGTTTATTTGGCGTTGTTGGGCCTTTTTGAGGCTTAATCCGGGGTGGTTTGGTGAAAAAGTTTGAGAATTTTCCATCTCTTGGTGGTTTTCGAGGAGAAGAACATGTCCGGACCTCTCGATCGTTTCGCTATGCCATGTGAGTTGCTCTCTTTTACTGCGTGATTCTTATTGGGTTTTTTTGGTTCTTTTTGATGTTTGATTATGATTTGATGTTGTCTTTTCATGTTATGGATATGGTGAAGTTGTAGAATTCTTAATTAGTTTTGGTAGAAAAAAAATGAATATTTTGAGAATTAATACAAACATATAGCGCGATTCTTCTGCTACGCTCTTGTAAACTGTTTGTTCTGTGATTGAATGAACTGTGTGTATTTAGATCGTCACATAGTTTCGCTGTGATCATATTACCTGAGTTTAAGCTGGCGTTATCGACTCGATTGTGCGGAAAAATTGGGGTTTCCTTAATGGATTAGAGCGTAAAGAAAATGGTTATAAAGTGAAATTTATAATTTAGTAAAACATATCAGAGATTTAGCTCAAAATCTGATAACAAAACCATACAAAACTTGTAATAGAATTGCATGGAATAACCTATTAAATTGAACCTTTGTATGATTATTGGGCCTTAAACGAAACTTTTCATCGGTCGGTTGGTATCGGCTGAGATTCTGAGACCTCTCCTCTTCCCCCAGCAAATTTTTAAATTGCCTTACTGAAATAGTGAAAAAATAGTTTTGCTAGCTTAGAACGGGTCATTGCTTTGGTTAGTATCTAGAGAGATTGGAAAAAATCAATATAAATCCGTGCGACCATGCCTAGACTTTTTCATGCCTTTTGGGAGTACGCTGTTCAACCGTTGCCTCAAGCCCATAGCATCTTCCACATGAAGGGCAGCATCACTGACACGGTCATTTAAGGGGCTATAATAAATCCCCTTTCATGTGCTTGCATACTTTAGCTCATAACCTATTGGCATGACAAAGTTTTCATGTGTTAGTCTTGCTGATTGGCATCCTTGACTCTGCCAAAAATGCTTGTGGGGCAGATACGATTCATTTTTTGATATTTCACTTTTTGATTCATTTGTGCATGAAGCACATGCAGTTCTGATGCAGGAGAATGGATGGATAATACTTGTATAGTTATCTGAAGAATGATCTAGATATATGTTTATCCCATTCTATTGCCATTTTAAAGATGACTCATTATTGTCTTTCTTATTTGCATATTTTATGTCTTGCCTGGAAAAAGGATTTCATCTTGTTATATTCTTCAATAATTGTTTGTTGGTTAGGGAGTTCTCTGTCATCAACCTCTTGAATATAATTCTCGAGTTAGATTAATTGAGCAACGAGCACCGATGTTGATAAAAACCTATGAATATTAGTTTTGCAACTGCTTCCGGTTCACTTTTATGATTAATTGCATGCTAAACTTTTAAATCCTGCAGTTATGTTATCTTTTCCGTTTGTACTGTCTTTATTGAATGTTTTTCTATACTTTTCTTGTTTTTGTGAGAAGGAAATAAAATAGAAAAAAATATAATAGCACAATATATCTCTGCAGGTTTTGAGGGTTTCTCTTCTAATGATGAGAGGAGAGAGTGCAAATCGGATAATGATAACTCAGAAAATGATAAGAGGACCAGAATGGGCTCTTTGAAGAAAAAGGCGATGAAATTCCGGCGCTCTTTAACGAGAAAGAGCAAGAAGGGTGATAATCGAGTAGTGTCAATTGAGGATATAAGGGATGTTGAGGAGCTACAGGCTGTTGATGCATTTCGTCATTCACTGATTGCAGATGACTTGCTGCCTCCGAGGCTTGATGATTACCATATGATGTTAAGGTATACTGCTACTAATGTTAATTTGAGATTCCCTGGCTTTTAAATGTCTCTGTGGTTTATGTTTCTAAAAACTTCTCTTTGCATATGAATTTGGTATATTTGTTGTTAAGTTTAAAATTGAGAAACCTCGCACTGTCCAATGTCAGATGAGTGCACATGTTAATCTGCTTAGGTATTTCCTTGCACACCGGGGAAAGCTCATAAGGAAAATTATGTTGGCGTAGGGAGTTTTCGTTCTTCTACAGTGATACCAGGATTTTTCACCACTCGATAGAAAACTATTTGCATTTACCAGTTGGAAATTTCATGTAATGTTTGTGAAAGCTTTTGTTGAAGTTGCATTCTGGAAAAAGTGAGAGAACAAGGATTGCCTAATCTAGACTTTTAGTTATTTGCTTTTGGTTTTTTGCCTGCCACATAGGTCTTCTTGCACATGATCACTGATTGTGGGGCTTATGTACATTCAGTGAGATCTGAAGTTGAATTTCCCTGATGTGCTCTGCTTACGCATTTCATTTTAGTTAAAATATTTTGGTGCGAAGAAATTTTATGGTTTGATTTGAACATAGTAAAAAGGCATATGATGGTTGGTATTATCGAGCAACATATTGTTATAAAGGATTACGACCTCTAGTTGTCTTAAAGTATTTTCACCTTGTTGATGGGACTTTCTCATTTGATGTTAATGAGAAGGATTATATATATAAACTTGGACTTTGCTCTAGACAATGTATAGAATGTAAATCATTTTCTTGTATGGAATATTTTATTTTTATTAGTTTTAGTTCCATGATTTCTACCTCCTGAGGTTGGTAGTGTGAGTGGAAGACCCGAGTTTCCCATGTAATTACTTGGCCCTTAACTTTATTCGTGGCTCACTCACCTTAGCTTGCTTTACGAAATATCAAACTGCAAATCTGTTGGTTAACAAAAGTGCGACTACACAAACTATACAAATATGATAATTAATGAAAGTGCAACAAAGCTAGTCTTTACTTGTTTTTTCATGCTGTTCTTTTCTGTAACAACAAAGCTAACATAATTATTTCTTCTTTACCTTAGATTTTTGAAAGCACGGAAATTTGATATCGCAAGGGCAAAGCATATGTGGGCAGAAATGATTCAGTGGAGAAAGGAATTTGGCACGGATACTATTATAGAGGTATTTCTTATGCACATCCAGCTTTTCATTGTCTTGTGTTGATTACAAGATATTCCTGTGGAATGCAATAGCTATTCTTTGTCTCTTTGAGTTGGGTAGGCGCTCCAAAGTTGATTAATCTCCTTGTGGAAAGTATTGGCAATGAAAGGTTAAATCAGATAACATGTACTATACATGCTACAATGCTGATGGTATCCTGACATGGAGAAACAACATTTGATATAGTGTGTGTGTGTGTATAAATATATATCTAGAGTCCGGTTACTATACTTTCAATAGTACCAAGCACTTGGTACTACTGACTTTTCGGCCCTTGGATAAAGGGATGTGCGGTTAGGATTATAGTGGCCTCCTAGGATTTATACAATTTCACCAACAACCCACTAAACCCTAGGGGACCACTATCATCTTAACCGCACATCCCTTCATCCAAGGGCTAGAAACTCAATAGTACCAAGTGCTTAGTACTATTGATAGTATAGTAGCCTCCTTCTCTCTCTCTCTCTCTCTCTCTCTCTCTCTCTCTCTCTCTCTATATATATATATATATATATATATATATATATATATATATATATATATATATCATTTACCACAACAACCAAGATAGCAAAACAAATTTAACTCGTACTTTTGTTTTTTGGTAATTTTTTGTAGGTCAAGTTGATGTCAGCTCACTAAGTAATGTTGATTCTTTAGTTAAAGGCTGCTATGTATGAATTGCTTCTGTAGAGTCCCCTAAGAAAAATATTGCACCATGGTATAGAAGATACGGTTCATCTTAATTCAATTAGCTGTCGAAAGTGTAAACTATATAGCTTTTTCCGTGGGAGTAGTACTTGACATATAAAATTATCTGCAGGAAGACGTCAGTTCTGCATGAATATTCCATTTATCATCATATAACATATAACTGATCTGCTAAACAGTTATAACTCAAATAAGGAGAAAAAATAGGGATGCCAAGTATCTGTATGGACACGCCCAACACAACTATTGAAAGGTGCAAACCTCATACAGGTAGAAGTACATGTTGTTTGGGACACAGGTAGAAAATTTTTTGCCTGTGAGTGCGTCTCCTACTTTGATTGGTAAACGCTGTGGATGTTAATTGTAAACCAGCTAGTTCACTGGGTAGACCTGTGAATAGCTCTTGCTACTTAGGGGTGGTAATATTGTAGATGAGTTATAACAACAACTAAAGATATTTAGCTTATAGGTTTAGTGGGTGAGGATTGAAAGGAGGTAACAGGTGCAAGAACATGGATTGAAGATCAACCTGTTTGCTAGTTTCAATGCTGTCAATACTATATTTATACGTTAGCATATTGGCAGTTGACATAGTCTTTAGTATGTATTAATAACAAAGAGTAGATTTAAGTTGGTCTTCCAACTGTATCTTCTAGATACTTTATGTATTTTGACATATTATTTCCATCTTGAATGGTACAGATTCATTGGCATTCAATTCTTTAGTAGATAAACTTTTGAAGTTCGAGATTTCAAGTATATCCTCGGTGCAATTAACCTCTGAGGTCTCCCTTGTTGACTTAACCTCTCAGATTGCAAGTGCTAATTGGGACAAATGAATTTGTTATTTATTCTACTACAGAAAATCCTTTTTTGTTATCCATGCAAAGATATTAGTTGCTTAATAGGATTTACTTTGGGGAGGCTTTCATGTACATCTGCTTGATGCCTTTATCAGGACTTCGAGTATACAGAGCAAGAAGTAGTTCTGCAGTACTATCCACAAGGTTATCATGGTGTGGATAAGGAGGGGAGGCCGCTTTATATAGAAAGGCTTGGAAAGATAGACCCCAACAAGCTTATGCAAGTAACAACAATTGATCGATATGTAAAATATCATGTCAAGGAGTTCGAGAGGTGCTTCCAGATTAAGTTTCCAGCTTGCTCGATTGCTGCAAAGAAGCACATAGACTCGTCTACGACTATACTCGATGTTCAAGGCGTGGTACGTTCTACATAGTCAACCACTGCTCGCACCCAGTTGTCTCAAATTAAAAATTTTTCTGTTGTTATACAATACTAATATGTCATAAGCTTTTCATCTTAAGGGGTTGAAGAACTTCACTAAATCTGCAAGGGAACTAATTATACGGTTGCAAAAGATTGACAGTGACAATTATCCAGAGGTACATAACTTGTGTTTTCATGCTTTTAGTTTGACATCATTAGTCAAGATTATTACACTTCTTTCTTGAGAATATTTATCGCTATGATTATTCCTTTGGTTAGAATTTACTATGTTGTAAGGGAACTCACTCAAATGATGGTACTGATATAACGTAGTTTTTTTGCTGCAGACATTGTGCAGAATGTATGTTGTTAATGCTGGTTCGGCTTTCAAGATGTTATGGAACACAGTGAAATCTTTTCTTGATCCCAAAACTGCTTCAAAGATTCATGTAACCAACTGTGCTTCATTCTTTTGCTTTTGATCTTAGAAGTCAGCTTTCCAGGATGAAGGACTATTTTTTTATTTTTTCTTCCAGGTTCTTGGTACCAAGTTTCAAACTAAGCTGCTTGAAATAATTGATTCGAGGTCTGAGCTCTTCTATTTGTTCATTTATTGTTTTGCTCATAGATTTTGTCCTGATATTTTGTGGTACCTTGGAATTCAGCGAATTACCTGATTTTCTTGGTGGTTCTTGTACATGCGCTGAATATGGAGGCTGCCTTAAATCTGATCGTGGTCCATGGAAGGATCCTAACATACTGAAGGTTTCTCTCTGTCTACCCGTTGATCTAGCTGTACACATTTTTATATCTTTGCCATGCAGCTTGATGTTTTTTTCTATTAAACAGATGGTCCTCAACGGTGAAGCAAACTATGCAAGGCAAATTGTTACCATTTCCAATAGTGATGGGAAGATCATCGCTTATGCTAAGCCGCAATTTCCCACTGTAAGTTCCAGTCTTTTTACTTCTTAGACACAACATTCTTCAATTTTGTGTTTAAAATTGACTCTTTCCCTCTTGTTGAACCAGATAAAAGGAAGTGATACCTCTGCTGAGTCTGGGTCAGAAGCTGAAGATGTTATCTCACCGGTAGCAGTGAGGACTAGCAGCAATTTAAACCCTCTGTTGACCCCAGTCCATGAAGAGGTAATGCCATTCTAACTTGGTATCAATAAATCTATAAAATGGAAGTGATCTCTTCTTTATTCACAAAAATATTAATTGATAAGTTTTATTTTGATGGCTAATTTGGTTCTTGATTTTCTCTTCCTTCTATATCTGTTATCTTCTTTTACTTTCTCACTGTTGGGCTGTCGTATTTGGTACCATAATAGGTAGAAGCCTCTCTTATCATGAAAGCACTGATTAATCTTTCAGGATGTTAGCTCTATACAAATGCAGTTATTTGATTGCATGATATAGCTTGGCGAACATGGACCACAAGTAAATGTTCCTCTACTATTGCAATGCTAAGTCTAGTGCTTTGGAAAGTGACTGAGGAACACCAAATCCAATGCAAATATCTCTCTATTTTTGTATCTTCTATATTGTAAATCCCCCTATAATTGTAATGGTAAGTCTAGTTGCTTTGGAAAGTGAATGAAGGATGCCAAATCCAATACAAGATCTGTATCTTCTATATTGCCTGCCTTTATAGATTTACTGCTGTATAATCTGGATCTTTCGCCAATCCACTTAAATTGGGTATAAAATGCATTGATGGCTGAATTGTCGAAATATTTGCTGCATATTAAGTGGTTGCAATAATTTCTTTTGTTATGTTCGATGTCACACTGACGTGTATTGGACTCAGCATGCCCAGACAACGTGCGTCTGATGTGCGTCCTGATAAATTTTTAAAAATAAAGATGCAGCGGGGACCCGTGTGGTGCCGGCAATGATGATGATCAGAGAGAGAGAGGGGGGGGGGGGGGGGGGGGGCGAGGCGACCAAATTAATATTTTATTAATTATGTCCCAGTCATGTCCATGCCCTAATTTTTGTAAGTTGCTCAGCAGCTGTGTCCGAGTCATGTTGTCCCCTATCTGTGTAACATGGATTATGCTTTATTTTGCAGCCTAACTTTGGGTCTTTTTGTTTTTTAGTTTATTGGTGCCATTTCTTGGTGTTCATTTACCTTATCATCTTGCTTAGTTTTTCACTCTATTGTTTACTTCATAGTTAATGTTTTTCTTTAAAGACGTTATGAATTGTTTACCTTATCATCTTGGTTAGTTTTTCGCTCTATTGTTTACTTCATAGTTAATGTTTTTCATTAAAGACGTTATAAATTGTTTTCTGTTACTATACATATTTTGAGCTAAGAACCCTTGGAGTAGATGAATTTCAACTTATCCAGATGAGTTGCTTGAATTATTATGCAGGCAAAACTGAGGGGTGATGTTCACAGAGCTAGTTCCTCTGCAGTATTAGAAGAATCTGTCCCAGTAATTGACAAGGTCGTAGATGAGGGGTGGAGCAGTGAAGGTGCTAGTCCAAAAGGCTCTACGTCAAAAGGTTGCTTCTGACTGACATTATCTTACTCTTTCATTTGGAAAAGTTTCGTCCACCTTTGAAAACCTCATCTTCATCCACATGCTATCATAGTAATGGATATGCTATGTTGAGTTCTCTTACTGATTCCAGAAATATATCACACATTTGTCAATTGCCAGTAGATTATGGCATTATTACTGGACCAAGGGAATTAGTTTAGATTCAAGTTATAGAAGCTCCATTTCCTATTTGACTGTTTAATTTCTGTGAAACTACCGCATAAGCCAGGAAGTTCAGTTTTCCTGGTGTTACCAAATATGATTATGTAGTTGAATAGGGTGAGAGCTAGTATTCACTATTCATATTGTCGTTTAAATGCAGATAAATTA